>JAJJWN010000156.1:0-179239 GCA_021655885.1 Fusarium abutilonis | reverse complement strand
GATGTGTTGATTAACAGGGTGTTCCAGGGGAGTCCGAAGTATCCGTACGGCGGGCGTTGTACTGTGAGGCACCTGGAAATGGAAATGAAGCTACCTAGGTAAGCTTCATAGGAAACAGCGTTTGTCGAGATGGGGCTATCCCCTGGGATAAGAGACAGGAATAAGATTCGTTTTGGCTGGAGATATTGACGAAGGCATAGAAAAAGTGAAAGGCTTCTGTCAATAGAAACTGAACGGTATACTGCGTCGTACAAGTTGGGTTCAAAAATTGAAGTAGGGTGGAGCTTAAAAGCCGAGTCGAGAAACTTCAGCTTCAGTACCTTAGGCGAGTATTCGTTCTAACAAAAAAATGATTAACATATAATCTAGATCCATCAATCTAATTTCCATCAACGGCCGGAAAGGAAATGAACATCAAACCCGACGTCATTGACGCGGCGTCGAGTCAGAGCGCGTCGCCTCTTGTCTTTTATGTCATTCTTTCGGGAAACAGCCTAGAACATCGAGTCGCACAAAACAGCCTTAGACAAGAGGGTGAAACGTCCGAGGGCAGTGTACCCACTACCATGGGCCGTCGCTATCAATACACAAGCATGTGCTATTGAAAGAAACTCATTATGGAATCAAGGAACGCATCTAGAGTTAGTGCGCTATTATCATGTTGATAAGATGCGATTCGTCCGATTGTTCAACAAAGCTACGGCATTCTCTCGCCAGGCCAGGGGTTAGCAGAAGCCTGGCGGCACACCGAGCTGAAATGGTACAGCACCGAATGCAATAACTAATGAAAGGAAAGTATTATCACACTATTACACGCTACGGACGCATGGAGTAGTGTACTGTATTGACAACGAAGCAGCGAGACGCAGTGAGATGCGCTATGTAACTCATGTTGAAATAGATCTGTTAACAAAGAAGTTGACGTTCAAGTTTATTATTCCGACCTTATACCATGTTTCTTGTCTGACAGGAAAAGACTTGGTATCCAGAAACCAAAGTACCTACAACACAGCCATCTCGCTTCTGCAACAATGGATGTCCCTCAAAGAAACTCTCCGTGGCGGCGAAGGAGGCTTAGAGAACAAGATTCACTTTGTCTCTTTTCTTGTTGTACTCCAGTCATATCTCTACCGAGTCCTTCTCTGACAAATGCATGTTTAAGAGCACTTCTGCTGCTCAATGCCAATATCATAAAGCAAGATCGTCGATCGACTGTAATTCATCAACCCCCTAACACTGCTACAAGTCCCGTAAGGCGTTGCCGCCAGCCAACCGCGAAGCAGCCTGACTAAATGGAGATCATGCATGAAGAGCTGAGATTTTGTGGGTATGAGCCAAGCCCACAGTCCTGACAACGGGCTGTAGAGCTATACCGTTGAGGCTGACTCTTGTCGTCCGTCTTACTGCTCTGGACATGAGCACCCTCAACCGGCAGCGATTACGAAGCTGCACGGAGTGAGTATATACATCTATGTCTGTAGCTTACATAGCTACATCTAGATATACGATAGCTGTGAGTACAATACAGAATCTACTCATGAATAGCACAGGTTGTTCGGTACAAGGGTCAATGGAGGAGCGAAAATTCAATAGTCCGTTTAATAAAGCCAAGAGGACAGGGCAGAAGTGGGATTTTCGAACAAGTCCGAGATTGCGGGCCAGTAAGCCACCACTCGAAATGTGACGACCGCAACACGGGCCAGCTCCCCTAAACTAAGTTACCTAGCAATTGATAAGAATCATTGGGTGATGGAAGGATCGCGTGCGTGAGAAAATAGAAAATGTCAGATTATCCAAAACTCTGAAGGTCTCACCAAGACAGCCGCCGTTGAGGTCAGTTCACTCGGTTGCAAAGCCAATTGCTGGGCCAGCGTCATATCATACCATATCATATCCGCCGGCCGCACGATTGACATTTATTTATATATTCTATCATTCGGGCATACGAGCTATTGAGCATTTCCATTTGTTTAAATCCTGTTCTTCTGTGATTAACACGATTGGCTGTCATGTCACCCAGTCTAGCCAATCTGCCAGTTCCTAGGATTCGGAAGGCTCAGACTCCGAGAAAGGGGTCCTTTTGGCCATGGGTTTGTCTTCCAGAGCACAGTTCATTTCTTCCTGGCCCCCACCAAAAGTACCGCTATGTATCTACAGTATCTCGTCGTCTGCTACGGTACAACGTGTTGATGACGTTCTGATCATATCCTGATCAAGCTAGGGTCTGAATGCTAAATGCTCCGATGCGGCGCCAGACTCAAACGGCACATGGTAATTTCAGAGCTGAGAAGTGTTTCTGAGACGTTCCCCTCACAAGTTTGTCTTTCAATGTCTTGTTGTCCGAGAGAAAATGTCTAGCGGTGTGGAGCTAAGCCGGGTCAGTCAAGATAAAAGCACTACGATAGACTTCTGGTACTTGCTGATGCGATGATGATGACAACTTACTCTGTAGAACTACACGTGCTGAACCTATTGGTCGATTCTTCCGCCGAGATTGTCTTGATCCCCTCAATTAGGCGGTGACAAAGACGGGATGATTATTCACATTGTCATACTTTGCGTCTCTGATCTACTCTGATGCGGCTGCGCCCTGTAGATATCTGACTACCAGCTGATACACTTGACAGTTTCATTCTGTTGGTGTCACTGGAACCTCATTCGGTTTCCCCCACATGCATCATGCTGTTTAACTTCGGAATACGGCTGGGGCACTTTTCTCAGCTCTGTATTCAGTGATATATGGATAGGGCTACATCCTGACCTGGTAACTGATCCGAGGAGATGAACAAGAACGGCGTCTTGGCCGCAGGTCAAGATACGATCCATGGATAGAAAGACACGGGCCTGGTCCCCTGGCCGGCTGAGAAATACCTAGGCAGCGTGCCCAGCACGACCCCTAATGTGGCACCCGTTTGCCCACCGTCTATCCTGAAGGGTCTCGTCAAGTGGATGGGGCGTCGGGAAGGATTGTTTTGCTTGGCCTCGAAGCTTCATCCGATGTAAGTGCCAGTTAAGCAGCTGTTGCAGCTCCTCTGTTTGTGCCGCAGGTATTGCTAGCAAAACCCGGCCATCACCCACTTTGCCCATAGAAAGTTTTACAGCATAGGTCTCAGCAATTGCTCCCTTACTTCACAACCTCGATGAGCGCACAGACAGGTCAGCAGAGTGCCCATCTCTATAATAGCGCTGCCGCCTTACTCGAATCAAACAGCCCTTAGGTATGACCACACATGAGGCTCTAGAATTTGTTACGAATAACATATCCAGTGTAATGGCATGTACCCCTATCTTCATGCACCAGTGTCTGTGGGATTGCAAGAGCAGAGGTGTTTGGTAATAGTAGGGGAAATCAATCTTGGCACGATAAAAATTCCTTCAGCAAGGCGAGCATGGAAGAGCTCATTTGCTGTACACACTAATGCCGTGGGCAGTTTGACTGCGCTTCACTGTTTCACGCGAGTACCTACCTACCTTGGTATAGGCCTTTGATAGCATTGTCTCAATCACTAGTATTCTTGATCTTGTGCTTGCAACAGCACGTCAAGTTGTTGAACCACGTACAAGTCAATCAGCCGGGGCCCGACTTTCTCGTACGTAAACTCCTTGACGATCCTGATGGTGCGATCCTAAGATGACCTGGGTTTGATCCTTGATTGTTGTGTCGAAGGGAGTTGATGGCCGCCAATTTTGGCGTCGCTCAGGACAATGAAATTTGGGAGAAGTTGAAAATTTCTACGAGACTTTAAAAATTCAATAAAATAGAGTTGTATGCTTATGTAATTTTATAGTGGGGTGCGTGGGTACCGCTACCAACAGACACAACCTTAACCTCTCTTGCTGTCAAGGCGTGCAGTCTGTGTGAGTAGTAGGTTAATATAAACCGAAACCTTCATATGCTCAAAGACAATCATATTTGGATATCTTCTTTTGTGAATTGGCGTCATGGTGTTAATATATTTTTATCCTTGACTAGAACTCTAGTTACACCATAGTATCAAGTGACAAATTCCTAACGCGCATACGGACGAACATTTACAAAAGCATCGCGAAATTTATACAAAGCCAGAGAAGCTACGATGAAGCAACAAACACTTCCCATGCTTACCATATGGTCAGCTGGATCCTACCGAGGTCGATACTAATATTGCCCAAGTTACCGAAATCAAGGATACAGGGTAGACTGCTTAATACGACATGTCCCTGGGTAACGCTCATGACGTCATTGGATTTCAATTAAGTGGCTCCTAGATGAAATCTGAAAGATTAGTTCAAAGCATTCTCAGATGATGACAACGAACGACAACGGTAGCACGTTGAATGGTGGCTTGAAGCCGTCAATAGCAAAACTGGCAGGTCATGACCCGAAGAATTGATGTGAAGATATGGGTGGGGATTAAAATTAGAAGGCGTTGATGTGTGGGCTGTTTGTGTTTCATGTTGCTCTCCCAAGATAGCTGGTTGAAGCTCGCGATTCTTGGCAGAAGTCATTGCTGAGAAGACATAATGTTCGTTCAACGTGACAATTCCAGATACAGCAACTAACTTAAGGAGGCCAATTGGAGCCAACAGCATTTATAATCCGTCAACTGTATGCACATCTTGCCCAAATCCTCCAAATTTAACACTGGGGGCTGTTCGTGAAGTGGTATTAGTGTCTTGGTTTCTCTTGGATGCGCCCAGGGATTGCTTCCACCTTAGCCGATAGACCAATGAGAAGCTTGATTACATTCCTTGGTGCGGTTGTCTCGCTTGTATTTCCCTGATCTCAGTTTCGGTATAATTTAGCTTGCGCACGATGGCTTTTGCTGCTAGGCACAGAAATGGACTTATATTGGTTGTAACCGGCTGAGCACGTTAGCAGCTATCAGTATCTTCCTTCCAGTCGGTTGAGGGCAAGTACTACTATTGTGATAGTGCTATCTCATGTGCCCATGACCCCTGTATTATCTAGGTATGGTTGCACCTGCGTCATTCAGTTGTACTAGCTTAGTCTATGCTTTTATGTCTTGGGTGTCTTACCCTTAGATTGGGTTCCTCTCGTCAGTCTCACCCTCGAGATTTTATCCCAGACATTGTCAGATTTTTTTCTTCTTATTGAAGCACTGACTGCGCATTCATTGATTTTACGCAGCAGATGCTCACTTGACATTGAAGAAGCCTCGCGCGTTGGATCGATCGATTAGCTATCCGCGTTAAACTATAGCACTCATATCGATTTCTACCTGTTTGGTCGCATCAAGTCCGCGACGACCCTCTGTGCGACACAAGAGCCGGAGGCCTCCGCCCCTAGGACCCCGAACACCAGAGCCCAGTTCCAAATCGCGACTATATCGATAACATGTCGGACGTAGGAGACAGGCCCACGACCACTGAGTCGCAACGAAATCCTTATACCTCAGCCAGTCGCTGGCGACATCAGGAATCGTCTGCATATGCTGCACACGCCGCGCAGCTTACTGGCCAGGGCGCTCCACGAGATCCTCACCAAACAACTGGAAATGCGAGCGAACTTGCAGACTTCCTCAACGCGTCCCGCGCTGAACCGCAGGACGGGGATCGTGAAACTGGAAAGTACAGGCCTATCACTGTCGCTGCTGGTGATCCTAATGGGAATATACCGAACGACAATAAAGGCCAAAGTCACGCTGCTCAAGGGGCGCAAGGGGAAGATCCCCCCGATGGAAAGACAATTGTCTGCGGTCCTCTACTGAATTATCGTCGTATGGACCAGGGTCGTTGGTATGGCAGCGTTCTCGTTGTTGTGGAAGGAGGCGGCAAGATTCCTCTGCACCAGCCCTTCTTGACGCTGAAACAAGCTGCTCATTCCGAAGAGGCTGGCTATTCGATCAACGGCGGCGCAGACTTAGTCAATGGGGCACACGAAGAGATCCGTGTCGACGGAAAATGTCTCTACTCTGACCCGCGCAACACTTTCTGGGCGTTTGACATTGATGTTCCAATCCAAGCTACCGAAATTAGCTACGAGTATGCTGTGCCTGACTTGCAGTTTTCGACCGAACATAAGCCCCGAGTAAACAGATTCTTCGTGGCCGCTGCGACCGAATCCATGCGTATCATGTTCCACTCGTGCAACGGCTTCAGTGTGGGAACCGACGAGGAGGCCTGGAGTGGCCCGGCGCTGTGGAATGATGTGGCACGGAAGCATCGTGAGATTCCTTACCACGTCATGGTAGGCGGTGGCGATCAGATTTACAACGATGGCATTCGAGTTGATGGTCCTCTACGCCCATGGACGGACATCAGCAACCCCAAGAAACGTAAAGAATATCCATTCCCAGAGACGCTCCGTGCCGAGTGCGATAACTACTACCTTCAGAACTACATCCGCTGGTACAATACTGAACCCTTCTCCTCGGTCAATGGCCAAATTCCACAGATCAATATTTGGGATGATCATGACGTGAGTTTGAGAGATGACTGCACTGGCCCATTACTGACAAGCCATAGATCATTGATGGGTTTGGCTCTTATGTCGACAATTTCATGCAATGTGATGTCTTTAGGGGCATAGGTGGTACAGCGCACAAGTACTATATGCTTTTCCAGCATCATCTACCGCCACCCCCATCGACCTATACTTCTGGTATAACCAACCTGTTTATTCTGCAACAACGCATGCTAAGCTTCAATAGATCATGCCTCTCTCGAGAAAGCTAGCCAGGGACCCGACCCCAACCAACTCATGGACACGTATGTGGCTCCGATGAGCGAGCAGCCTGAATACATCATCGGAGACCGTCCTGGCCCATATGTTGCTGAACGCTCCTTCAACATTTATACTCGTCTCGGTGCTCGCATGGCCCTGCTTGGTATCGATGCACGTGTAGAGGTCAGTGAGATGCCCTCTACTGATAGTTTGGAGCTAACTGTTTGTATAGCGTACGCGCCACCAAGTCAACTATCCCGAGACATATACGAAGGTTTTCCAGCGACTCCGTTCTGAGCTTGAGGCAGCAGTAGCAGCAGGAGAGCCAATCAGGCATTTGATTCTGCTATTGGGTATTCCCATCGCATATCCGGTATGTGCAGGTCCTCAAAACAAGACAGTTTGAAGAAAGTGGCTAATCTGTTGTAGCGCTTGACATGGCTCGAAAATATCTTCCGCAGTCCAGTCATGGGCCCCATCAAGATGCTGAACAGAAGATTCGGTCTCGGTGGCAGTCTGTTTAACCAATTTGACGGTAGCATCGATCTGTTGGATGATCTGGATGACCATTACACGGCAAGGACACACAAGAAAGAACGTCGGCAGTTGATTGTTGAGCTTCAAAACGTGGCTGCTCAATTCAACGCACGCGTGACAATCCTTGGAGGCGACGTGCACCTGGCAGCGCTGGGACGATTCTACTCTAACCCAAGCCTCAAGATCCCCGTGGAAGAGGACCACCGCTACATGGTCAACGTTATCTCATCAGCGATTGTCAACAAGCCGCCACCAACGGCTGTAGCAAACCTCCTGGCCAGGAGGAACAAGATCCATCACTTGAACGCCAAGACGGATGAAACTCTGTTGGATCTATTCAACAAGGACCCGGGTGACTCGAACAAGACGGCTAGCCACAATCATTGCACGATGCCGAGTCGAAACTTTGCGACCATAACTGAGAACTCGCCCAACAACCCGGACACGCACAATGGAAGTGTAGACGAAAATGGAACTGAGACATCCGAGCATACATTCTTGGGCAACGATGGCCACAAGGTTCTTCACAGGGGCGAAGTGCAGGCCGGAACAACCCACAAGGCTTCGTCGCGACAGACTCACGGCAAGGCCAATGATGGAACGCTTGATGTGTGCATCAACGTGGAAATTGACCAGCATGACAAAGAGGGAAGAACAGAGATGTACGGGTTGACAGTGCCATTACTCAACTATCGGATCAGAGATGAACCTGCCACGCCTAGGGAGTCGGTAACATCGGGCAGTCAGCATTAAGAAGCTGAAAAGGCTAAACAGAAAAAAGGAGAATGTGACGAACATGCAGGATTCGGTTCCCGCAGGGATTTCCGCTACCGCCTGTCTTCTATCACAGTCCCCAAGATCGACCGTTCCCATAATTATATTGTGAGAGATACCCAGCCCATGACGGTTTGTCGAGCAGTTAGAGGGGAGCTATTCTCGTGAGGTAGCGTCCGTCTGTTTATACATAATGTCCTCCAAGATACCTTAGTTGTAACAAGAGTCGGGGGAGAGTTGTTTGTAAGGGGCAATATGGGTGGGGGAAAACGTTGGCGAGTTGACGATTACCTTAGTATTCTTTTGTTTATACCTAATTGACTGCATCTACATTTGTAGGCCATGACAAGGATGTATAGAACAGCGTACATATGAAGCTGTAATGTAAAGCATTGTAGCATCAGGTAAGGGGTTTCTTCTCCATGTTCACCTAACGCTAGATACCTAGCGGTTCACGGTAGTATCTGAGATAGCGCGTGACCATGCAAGTTCCCCACGTTCGGCAAAGTGCGGTCATATGTTATCAAGCACACCAGTCTGTAACTCTCATCCTTGGAAACCCGGGGAGAAAAGAGATGATTAGCTCTCTAGACATCATGAATAAAAAAAACAATACTATGTATAGACAAACCCTCCCAAATTGCGAGCCTATTCTAGCCGAGAAAATCTCCTGTGAAATTTCCTATCCCAAATCTCATGTCGATATCGGACTTTGTTCGAACCAAAGAAAGAAACAAAGTGCCCGTGCGCCTAGCGGTGCGGCTCTTCACGGACCTGAGAGAAAAAGAAAAAGATAAACAAGGCCCCATCTACCGAGATCGCTCAGAGGCGATTGGCCAATCATGAACTAACGGTGATAGCTGGGCTAGCTGGGGAAGAAAAAGCTGGGGCGACGTCATGTAGCACGACCCCACGCTGTTAGCATTTTAGGCCGTGATAAGCCGCGAGTCGAGATAGGATTTACTACGATTAGCTTCTGTTTTACTACTGTTTGTTGGTGAGGAGCTCGCGTGGCGACGGCAGTTTTGGAGAGGGGGAGGAGGTGGTTCTGTTACGCGAGGTCTGAGTCGTGATGGATTGGAATTTCTGTTAGTCAGGTCCGTTGCCTTGCAACATTCTTCTTCTTCTTCTTCTACTTCTTTTCCTCTTCTCCCTTCCTCTCCCTCTCTTCATCTTCCATCTTCGATCGTCGTCGAATAGAGAGCACTTTTATTTTTGTGGTCTTGCCTTGCTCGTGTGATACCCCTCTCTTCCTCTTCTCCCTTCGACGACTCCCGATAACGAAGAACAACCTCTACCTTCACATTTACAATGTCTTCCATGTTCCTCAACCGGGCTGGTGCCCAGAGTCTCCGCACCGCTGCTAGATTCCAGCAGAAGCGAACGGCTGCTACTCTGGCTGCTTTCAAGACCCCGAAGGTCTTCAACGAGCCCAATCACCACTATATCAAGGGCAGCGAGCAGCGTGAGGGGCTGACTGCTGCTGTTGAGCAGTTCAAGAAGAAGCTCCCCATTGAGGTTCCCGTTGTTGTTGGCGGCAAGGAGGTAAGTTTGCAATAGCTGGGCGATTTTCTAGTACTCATGACACTGTTGTACTTGAAATCCCATCATCATCAAACGCCAGAATTGCATCTAACACATCACTCTCTCTCTAGATCAAGGCTTCCGCCCTCTCCAAGCAGCAGAACCCTGCCGACCATGCCACCACTGTCGCCTCTTACCACACTGCCACCACCGCTGATGTCTCGGCTGCCATTGATGCTGCTCTAGCCGCCAAGCCCGCCTGGGAGGCTCTCCCCTTCGCCGACCGAGCTGCTGTCTTCCTCAAGGCCGCCGATCTCATCTCCACCAAGTACCGTTACGAGATCATGGCCGCTACTATGCTAGGTCAGGGCAAGAATGCCTGGCAGGCCGAGATCGACGCCGCCGCTGAGCTGGCTGACTTCCTCCGCTTCAACGTCCACTACGCTGAGCAGCTCTACAGTATCCAGCCCGAGCACAACTCTCCCGGCGTCTGGAACCGTCTCGAGTACCGTGCCCTCGAGGGTTTTGTCTACGCTGTCAGCCCCTTCAACTTCACTGCCATTGCTGGTAACCTGCCTGGTGCTCCCGCTCTTCTCGGCAACGTCGTTGTCTGGAAACCCAGTGACTTCGCCATTGCCTCCAACTGGCTCGTCTACCAGATCCTGATCGAGGCTGGCCTTCCTAAGGATGTCATCCAGTTTGTCCCTGGTAACCCTGTCGATATCACCAAGGTTGTCCTCGAGCACAGGGAGTTTGCTGCCCTCCACTACACCGGCAGCACTGCCGTTTTCCGCCAGCTGTACGGCACCATTGGTCAGGGTATTGCGGAGGGCCGATACCGAGGCTACCCCCGTGTCGTTGGTGAGACCGGCGGCAAGAACTTCCACCTGATTGACCCTACCGCCGAGATTGACAATGCTGTCAAGCAGACTGTCCGTGGTGCCTTTGAGTTCCAAGGTCAGAAGTGCAGTGCCACCTCGCGACTCTACGTCCCCAAGTCCATGTGGCCCGAGTTTAAGGAGAAGCTCATTGCTGAGGTTGAGTCTATCAAGATTGGTAACCCCACTGAGCACTTCAACTTCATGGGTCCTGTCATCCACGAGGCTTCCTTCAAGAAGCTCTCTGGCTACATCGATGAGGCCAAGAACGACAAGGACCTCGAGCTCGTCGTCGGCGGCAAGTATGACTCCTCCAAGGGCTACTACATCCACCCTACCATCTATGCCACCACCAACCCTAACCACAAGTTCTTCTCGACCGAGTTCTTTGGTCCCATCCTGACCACTTACATCTACGACGACGCTACCCCCAACGCCGTCCGCGACGTCTGCAAGCTCATTGAGACCACCTCTGACTATGGTCTGACCGGTTCCGTCTTCGCTGCTGACCGCGAGGCTTCCCGCTTTGCCGAGGAGCACCTCCGCAACGCTGCTGGTAACTTCTACGTCAACTGCAAGAGCACCGGTGCCGTTGTTGGCCAGCAGCCCTTCGGTGGCTCTCGAGCTTCCGGTACAAACGACAAGGCCGGTAGCCAAAACCTCCTCACCCGCTTCGTCAACGTCCGGGCCATCAAGGAGGAGTTCACCCCCACCACCAAGGTTACTTACCCCAGCAACGAGGTCTAAGTGCTGGGAATGACTAAGGATGGAAAAAAGAGGGGAGTTTGGATGTTATGACACCACGATATAATTGACTTAACTGGATAGATTCCATGTAGGGCAGACACCCACGAGACGAAAAGGAAAAGGAAATATACCTACCTGGTAGCATGACTAGCCGCCCCAGGTTATGGGAAGATAGCAGTCGATCAAACACGACTTGTTGCAGCTCAGATGAAAACCACTACAGGGATCCTGAGTCGCTACTGTTGTTGAGTCAAGCCTTGATCGTGGGTTTGTGAGGAACCAGGGTAGGTTCTTTAAGAGCCGCCCCAGGGCCCCTCCCCCACGTTGGCTCATGCGAGACGATGATGGGTGGGATTCGCCTGAAGTACGATTGGGGAAAATGATGGGGTATACTGTATGATAGAGAAACCGGCGACGTCTGATAGACGCGCACGTGCTCATTCCAGCCCAAGAACAAATAGTAAAGCCATAATTTGTTTTAATTTTTTTTTTTTTTTTTTAGCTGCAAGCCCCCCTTCTTCGACTTCAGAAGTTCAGGCCGATTGAACATTGTAAACGAGCCGTGCCATGGTCCGAGATGGTAAGTGCTTGTCTAGATGTTGTTGAGTCGTGAACGATGGGACACGTGCCCCTCTGCATTGGTTGTTCATCTTTGCCAAACTGGAAACCGAGTGTGCAGGCTGATATTTCTGCTCCAAGCATGAGGTTTTGGCTTCCAATCTTCTCGATGACTTGTGGAGTCGTCAACAGCGGAGGTGGAGATCAAGATTGGAGAAAGGGATTGGAGATCTATCATTCTCCATTCTCACGGGCTCACATTCTGGTCTCAGCATCTGGGTGAACCAGATTGAAAGCCAAAATTATCAACAATTGGTCTGTATGAATGCTTTCCCTGATTATCAGTTACTCTCTGTTCTTAACTCGGTCTTTTGCAGTATCAATTCGAAGAGCTTGTTGGTTGGGGTTGGTCAATTAAGCTTACTTACCTGGTGGGTTCGACTTACATACATCCATTATCATGGGTCATCATGGTACCTCAACCACCCATTTCAATCGACACAAGAGTCAACAGGTGCCAATGCCGTGCGTTATCAGCGCTCGTGCCCCCGAATGTAGATCCCAAGTAATTTCTCTTGTGATGGACATCAATCCCAGACTCTTGCTTGTGCTTCTGAGACTGGACCCCTGCCACCAAAAAGCCCACGGTGACCACGTTGATGAATTCCCCACGCTGATTCGCTCACCCCCGAAGAGAGCACGCGACCATTTTCTCGTTGATGCTTGGTCCATGAACTCGCATCCCTTCAACCCGGTCCTTCTAGGTTAAAGTTGTGCGAAGCCTAGGAGAATAGTCTGCCTCCCAGTGCCCTGGATTGGAGGGAAGAAGCGGGTTCAAACGTGAAACTCTTTCGCCTTTGGGACTCGGGGAGGTGTGGTTGCGCGTACGTAGATGCCGGGCTCCGTAGCTGTACAGTAGTTTTATCGTTAGACCAGGTCTCTTTGTTCTTTGTATCCAGTTCAATATCTTTCCCTCGTGCCCTTTTATTCGAATGAGACTGGAATTTGACTGACCTTGACTGAAGACGGCTGCCATCGAGATTATCGACCACTTCCACCTACGATAACTACGTCGATATACCTTGTCCTCTGACAAATATTCTTCTTTCTGAAACATTTCTCGACGAAGACGATATATCGTTACTCATCACTTGCCTGTATCCAAGAATAAGAGTTTAGCGTACCGGCTGATACGCTGTGATCCGACTTAGTACCTTACTCCAAGCATCGCCGAGATGCCTCGACCAGGTCTCCCACCCACACCGGGTTCTTCATCTGATATCAAGGGCAAAGACGGAATTCAGCAGCTCGCATCTTTCCAACTCTCGTTTGAGCTACCTCCCCCAGCGATTCATGATGCATCTCGCATCTCCCCTACAATGTCCTCCCGGGTTTCACCCACGGATACCAGGTCACACCAGCCCGTCACCTCTCCAGGATCAAACTATCCTATGCAGCCAGCTGAGACCGTAAAAGCACGCCGTCGTTCCTCTGTTGCGAAAGAAACAAGGGACAACTCATTTGCCCTACCACCACCGCCGACCCGATCTCGCAAGATCATTCAAATGAAGCCTCGGCAAGAAGGCAACAACGAGAACAGTCCCAAGGACAAAGCGAAGACGACTGGCAAGGGTTCCGCGACAACAAAGACAACAGCATCCAACTCTAAAACCGCAGCAGGGATAACAGGAGATGCGGCTGCCGACGACAAGACGAAGAAAAAGCAGCCCAGTGCCACGAGTGCGGCAGGACGAAAAATTGCTAGGAAGACGGCACACAGTCTTATCGAGCGTAGAAGGCGAAGTAAGATGAATGAGGAGTTTGCTGTGCTCAAGGGCATGATTCCAGCTTGCACAGGAGATATGCATAAGCTGTCTATCCTACAGGTATGTTCTGTACTCTTGGTGTTGAGAAAATGAAGCAACTGACCAGATACCTGTTTCTTCAGGCCTCGATCGAATACATTCGATATCTAGAAGATTGCGTTTCCAAGTTGAAAGAACAGCAGGAGGATGAGAGTGGCCAAACCGAGTCTGGCCCCCAAACACCCACGGCTCGTGACCGGCTGCCGTCCATTCGTGAATTTCATCCGACCTTCCGGGAAGATCCAGCTGTTGATGATGATATCGAGATGGAGGATTCTGATGTGACGTCGCCCACCATGACTGCGATGCCGGATCAAAACGCCCACCACCCGTCCATATCTCCCGCCTTACCACCTCGAGATGACCACCATCGAGCGCAGTCATATTCATCCGTATCCACAGAATATCGCCGTTATAGCTACAGTGTTTCAGCTGGAACATCTCCCGCCTTTGGCCCGCAGATCTATACGGCGCCGCATTACGCTCGTAGCGAGGCCTCTGCACCAGGGTCAGCTTTGACAAGTCCGGCGCTCAATCCTCAAAGTGAACTTGATCAAGAAGCTATGACTGCACTATTGATGTTGAACAATGAGCGTCGTGATTCCAAGGGTCGAGGTTTATCGGTGCGTGATCTACTCAGCACATGAGCAAGGGGACGGTCGATGCGCCATGTCAATTAGAGTCGAGTGAGAATAAGCTTGGGGGCATCTTAAAATACCATTCGACAGTAACGTCTCACCTGATTTTAAGGATTTTATCTTGTCGTTAGATGCGCAAATGGAGGCAGCCGGGAGTGTTTGGTAAAAGATACCAGAGCGCAGAGAAGCTCCAGAGAAGCTCCATGCTGTCAGAGACATTAAATAGTTCATGGATTGGCATAATTATACGCTTGAGAAAAGTGTAAGGAGAAGTAAAGATATCCAGGCATATATCGGCTTAGGTACTTGCGATTTATTAGGAAAAGAAGTTTTAGTAGAGTGAGGGGAAATCTCTTAGGTTGATCAAGCTCTCTCTTATAAAGAGTTGGAAAGAACCAGGATGTAAGGGTTGACGTTGAATGTCGAGGGTTCTTTTCTTTGGCTGTCTTGTTCACGACCTTTTCTTAAGCAGGTTTCTATTCGCTGCGCCAACATGGTGCGAAAAGCGTTATTTCTTTATGGGAATATTAGAAAAGGATACATATTGTGGATAGAAAAAACAATGCGTATCTCTCAGAAGACCATATATTCTTAACAACGTCGTTCAGTTTAGCCTGGTGACAAGTGCAGGCGTAAACCTACCACATACGGCAAAAGTATTTCTTATGATGAAAAAAGTCGTATCGGGAAAGCTCATATCGTGACGGGGTAATGGGGGATGCTAGAGGCTAGATGCTTCTTAAACGCAATGCTGGCCATTGGTGCAGTTGAGTAGGTAGGTGTCTCATGCAATATGCTGGATCACTGAACGCAACTCCCTACAACATAAGTGAAACGTATAATGATTACAATATGTTATCTATAAAAACAGTGATATCTCTTCAAATGGTTACACATTGTCCTGACACATGTTATATCATTCAACTACCTAGAGCTTGAGTCTTTGGCTGCCAGCTATGTCATCTCGAGCATCCTTTACTAAAAAGCTGTACAAAGTTAGATATGCCACAGAAGGTACTTGTTCGTGAAGGACTTACTTGTACCATAGAACTGTCGGTCCAATAGTCATGAGATGCCACAAACTATGTGCGTCAACGCAACCCAGCCAAGGTGGGAAGTCGAAGAGTTCCATGCTCATGGCAAAAATAATCCAGGCCACCGCAAAACCAGGCCAAGCCGCCCATATGCGCCGTGACTCTCTGTATCTGTTGAAACTGAACCACGTCCAGAGAACATTCTGCACAATGCCTGCTGCTACATTCGCAGCCATATTATACGTATAATCCCAACGCACAAACTTGAGGTATGACACATGGCCCAAGAAGAGAGTGGCGCAAAGAAGCGACCAGACTCGGAGCGCTGTCCGTCTTCGGGGAGTGCGTTTATCCAGTCTGAAGACCCTCACAATTGTATAATACAAGCCGTAGAGCACATTGGCGCCGGCGCCAAAGTAGTCGAGCTCCTCGGTAATCCCGAAATCGCGGGTATGGAAGATGGAACTGAAAACCCACGAGGCAATGCCAACATAGGCCAGCCAATCATAGAATATTCGAAGAGAGTATGATTTGGGTATACTGGCTTGGACCTTCTTCAAGCCGTCCCAATGTGCCCATAGATTACCCAGGGAAAACAGGACACTGAAAGGTTCCTGCATGCCAAGGAAGCGATAGAAGGGCCATTTGCCATAGAATTGCTCAACCGATTTGCCCGCGGCTATACGTTGGCCCGTTATTATATGCTGGCAGGCATAGTCGCATTCGCTGGCGCAGGTCCAGAATAGGAGACGGTGTAGAATAGCTGTTGACCACGGAAACGTATATCAGCGGGGAATGCTTCAATGGCAGGATCGCGAACACGTACGAATTGGAGTCTGGGGTTTATCAGGAGCGCAGTTTTCGGAATTGCAGACCTATCATTGCTGTTAGCTCATGATCGTTTTGCGCCGAGATATTGGCACAAGCTCACCTTAAGACACTCTTTAAACTCTGGTAACTTGTCGCCAGCCGAGGCATCGACAATAGCTGCGAAAGCGAGAACTAGGACGGTCAAAGAGAGAAATCGCGCCCACGACCACCCCCGCTGAGTTGCCATTGCGAGCGCATCGACCTATTTCCAGGCGGAGAAGTGAAAATGGAAATAGTGCCAAGCCGCATATGAGAGAGGAGGTGCAGCCAAGCTCGCGCTGTGCTGTGGAAGATGTGGCTCACTCAGGCTCACTAGCAGCTTGACGTAACTCGGGTATGATTGGTCAAAAGTCTCCTGGCTGCCCATTACGTGGTATCATATGACAAAATTGGAAAACTGACTATCAGCGGAGATGGTGGAGTGGTTATCACGTTGCACTCAAGATTGTTCAGATCTTCTTCAGTAATCTGGGGTTCTTTGCAATGCCGCAAGGCGCCTGGGTTCGAATCCCAGTTTCCGCACTAACTTTTGCTTTTTCTATCATATAACATCAAGCTAAATGCTCTCTCTTTTTTACATGTTCAATGAAGCAGAGAGATAGAAAGATGGTTTGTTTATAGATTAATCTTATTTTGTTTTTAGATAGGCAGGCAGGCTTTATTTATCTTAGGCAGTAAATAGATATTTATAATTTAACCTAACAGTAGTAGTAAATTATTTAATAAATTTCGCAGCTTTAACAAACATACTATAGTTAAGATATATCGTTACTATAAAATTACCTAACTACTATAAAAGGATTAATATTAATCGGCACTTGAAACATATTTACCGGCTGATTATTTACAGATATCCATACTTACATAAGGCATCTAAATGGAAATTGCAACCCTACACCCCAGCCACTAATCTGAGACTTCAGGGCTGTTGCTAGGCAACCGGCAACTCCCTGATTGGACCACAGTTTTCTCGTGGGACAACACGCCTTGTTCTTCCATATCTATTTTCACTGTCCCAGAGACGCGATAGTCTCGAGTTTTGGAAATTGTCTTGCAACCCAAGCAATGACAATAATAATCCACCTGTAGCAAATATCTTAATTTTCGTCAACTACCACTAATTTCTCACTGCTTCGATCATTTCACGTCCGAACGCGCTCTATCTCGAAAGAACAACATCAAAATGGCGACTGCTTCGCCTACACCAATAGGGAACGGCCTGGTCCGGAGAGCATCCCAACGACAAGCTCTTAGAAGACTCCCTTCGAGATCGACCATGAATCATAGCGAGAACTTCCCTGCTCCAACTAATCCTCCTCTCCCCAACGGCTACCACCAAAAACCACAACAATTCCACGATGACAGCTCTGAGGACGAGATCCCGGTACCTATGAAGCTCAGTGCTCTCACCAAGGCGCTTTTGAACGATGGTGCCCCCGCATCTGCTGAGCGGCCTCCTTCACCCCCTCGAACGCGGCGACGCACCAGTGCCTTCAACGCGTCAACCTCTTCAGCTAGCGAAACCCGTCGACATTTGAGGTCCGGAAGCGTACAACCTCACGAGCCAAGGTCCTCGAGACCGACCAGCCCAGCCGTCGCAACAAGTCGAGAGATCAGCCCCGTAAGAAAGAGAGTGGTTCGCTTAAGCAATACACCACAGAGTCTCAGCCAGATGAAGCCCACCAAGCGAAGATCCACCTCAGTGTCGCGTTCGAACCAGCAATCCCGGCCTCAAAGCCGTCCTGACAGCCGCGAAATGTCTTCTGATGAGAGAAATGATTCGAAACACGATCCCAAAGATTCCAAGCATGATTCTCAACTAGACATGAACACCCCAGCACAGGGAGGACGCGTCGTGCGGATCAACGCTGGGTCTCCTAGCAACCGGAGCCGTATTGGCTCCACTGGCCCTTCGTCATGGAGATCTATGGAGCGATCTATGCTTGATAGGTCTGTCATTGAAGACAATGACCAGCCCGAAGAGCCTGCCACAATTGCGCGAAATCCTCCTCCCTTCCACCATGGTAGTGTTTCGCGATATCCCTCGACAAGCACGAGGAATCGACCTGACGAGAATCCCAACTTGCAGGGCTCCATGCGTGTCAAGCGTGTCGGAAAGGTCGCAGGCAGCTTCTTAAGCGGACCAGCCAGACGCGGTCGCAGGAGACAGAGCGAAGAGGAGGGAGAAGGAAACGTAGACGGAGAAATGATCTTCTCCAGCCAAGAGTCAGAGAGTCAGGCCGCTGAGGACCAACACGCTGCCTCATATTATGGAGACAGTGTTCGTGACTTTAACTCTGGAAGCCCAGTTAGCGGACACGCCGCTGCTAGGGCCATACATCGACGGAATGCTTCGAATATGGACCTAAGGTTAGGCTCTGCAAGACCGTCTCCCATAGAGACTTCCCCTCGTGAACCCACGCCTGAACCAGCGCGAGCCCCAGAGCCTGAACCCAAACCAGAGCAGAACGACGAGGAGATTCACTATAAGCTTCCTGCTCCCCGTCCAGAGCTCCCCTCTGACCGTGACCAAGAGAACGATGTCCTGGCAAGCTACAAGAGGACGAAACCACCTGTTGATGTGCTTTTGGATAAGATGCCCAAACGACCGATGAGCGCCGACCCTGCTCCTCTTAGAACTGTTTCACCTGAGCGAAAGCCGCTCGCATCCATGGCTCGGAATACTCCTCTTCGTCAGGCTCCTCCACCACCTCCCAAGATGTCTGTCCTCGAGGCTGCCACCGCTACTGCAGGTGCGGCCACAACCACACAAGCAAAGCAGCGAAGAAACATTCTACGAGTTAACGGCGTGGCCTATACTCGACTCGACTGCCTCGGTCGTGGTGGCAGTGGAAAGGTGTATCGGGTGGCAGCGGAAAACGGCAAAATGTTTGCCCTCAAGCGTGTTTCTTTGGAGAATGCAGATGAGTCGACCATCAAGGGCTATCTTGGTGAGATCGACTTGTTGAAGAAGCTTGGTGAAGTGGAGCGAGTTATTAAGCTGTTTGATTGCGAGATGAACAGGGAGAAGCAGATTCTTATTTTGGTAGGTTTTACACCAAACGTTATCGGGATTTATTGACTAACATGCTGCAGCTTATGGAGATTGGAGAGCTGGATTTTAATACCTTTTTGAGAAAGCGGTACAACCCCGAGGCCGCCAAATTTGATCCAGTATTTGTACGATTCTACTGGAAGGAGATGCTCGAATGTTTGCAGGCGGTTCATCAGTGCGATATTGTCCACTCCGATCTTAAGCCGGCCAACTTCGTTCTAGTTAAAGGTCAGCTGAAGCTCATCGACTTTGGTATTGCCAACGCTATCCAAACGGATGAGACTGTCAATGTTCACCGTGAGACTCAAGTGGGAACACCCAATTACATGTCACCCGAGTCACTCATGGATTCGAATAGTCCCCGAGGAGGCCGTGTCCCCGGCAGACCTAAGCTTATGAAGTTGGGCAAGCCCAGCGATATCTGGTCTCTAGGCTGCATACTATACCAGATGGTTTATGGCCTTCCTCCATTTGGACATATCGCCAATCAGATGTCAAGGTGCCAAGCCATTATCAACTGGGATCACGAGATTGAGTTCCCCTCGCGTGGCATGGGAGGCATGTCTGTCCCGCCTTCGCTCATCCGCACGATGAGACGCTGCCTCAACCGTGAGCATCACATGCGCCCAACCTGCGAGGAGCTCCTGCACGAGTCTGACCCCTTCCTCTATCCAGCAGAGCTCACCGACAAGGCTCTTCCCATCGACGAGGAGCTGCTTGGTAGAATCATCCAGAGCGTGGTGACAAGATGCCGTGAGCGGATGCCAACAGAGGCCGAGAGCCTAAGCGTTTGGCCGCAGGCTTATTGGGCCAGTGTTAAGAAAGCGATGGCTGGTAGAATGTAGCCACAGAAACACACTGTTTGGGTTGCTAAGGCGCAGTTGCTCGCTGGATGAATGAGTTTTATGACCAATTTGAACGGATTAGAAAGAAAGCATTTATAGCTGGGAGTTGAGGAGTATCATTCTTGTCTTTCGCTGCATAGCCACATGCCTGTTTCTTTTATTTTTACTTCATACATGGGGGACTCTTGCTGTAATATGGATGAGCTCCTGATAGTTAATGGTGTTCATGACTTCAACCACGCGACTGAGCGGGTTACTGAATCCAAGCATTTCCAGCGACGTCTGAACTTGAAAGTTTGTCATGGCTTTGCAAAATATGTTTGCTTATTTTACAGCCAGCTGTGTGCTGGTAATCGTACAGCGTTTCGAGGCATTTTCCCTTATTTGTACATGCAATCAACATTTTTCAGTTGAAACAAATCCTCGGCAGCGTCTGCCTCTCATCCTCTCCGTTCTATCACACCTTACTCGATATCCTCCACGTTGTTGATATTCAGCTCCGAGATACGTAGAATTGTATATCGATGCTTGCTCCTGGCCTGCCTCTTTCTTCGTTGCCTCCGCTTCTTCTTGATCTTGATCCGTAGGGGCTCAGATTCCGTTCCAACGACAGTAGCCCGGCACTCAAAAACTCGCTCATCAATATGGGGAGCGCCCTTCATGGTGTAGTCCCTGCTACCAAGAATGCTTGCGCGGTTGAGTCGCAGCACATCACCGGGTTGAACACCAGGCATTCGGAACGGTAGGCGAATCTGATCACCCTCACGGACCAGGTAGGGGAAGCCGTGGACGTGGACAGTTATATAGTGGTCCGGCTGGGCGGCAAGGAAAGGCAAAAGGTTCTTGACGGAATCGTCCATGGGCTTTGGAGGTGGTGTAGGGTGACTGACTTTGAAAGCGAGAGGTCGCGGCTCGTTGGCCGTAGGGTTGGTTGCATTTTTGGGGTGACGCTCAGGGAAGGGCTCGATGATGGGAGCTGTAGTGTTGAAGGAGCGGGCATGCATTGGCAATAGAGATGCTAAGGCCGAGAGTCGCGCGCTGGAAGCTCGAAGCTCCCGCACGGAGCGGAAAAGTGCCCTACTCATTTTGGACCGCAGTGCCTTTCGGGCGTGGGCACTATCACTGGTCAATTGAATTGACTTTCGGCCTCGAAGTCGTTGAATACATTAGGTAGTATCTCGAAAAAGTTCATGGTACTGCCGCATGGATCGGACCGGATAAGCGTAACGCCGAGCGCCGACTTGTTTCTTAGAGCCTCCCGATAACCGCCACTTTTTTTTATCGCCAGGCAAATTTCAGCATCAAACTCCACTAGACACAACCAAGTCCCTGCCTGGGCAATATCAACATCATGGTATGAATTAAAATGATCCATTTGTCAGAATGAACTGCTAACCCCCTGAAGCCTCAGAACGAGTATATGGAAAGGTGGCGCAAGCTACACGGTCGTCGTCTCGATCATGAAGAGCGAGTCCGCAAGCGTACCGCCCGTGAGGGTCACAAGGCCTCGCAGGATGCCCAGAACCTGCGCGGTCTCCGAGCCAAGCTGTACCAGCAGAAGAGACACAAGGAGAAGATTCAGATGAAGAAGGCCATCAAAGCGCACGAGGAGCGCAATGTCAAGACGGCAGACGAGAAGGAGCCCACGACACCCATGCCTTCTTACCTGCTGGACCGCACAAACCCCTCGACTGCTAAGGCGCTCAGCAGCGCCATCAAGAACAAGCGAGCCGAGAAGGCTGCCAAGTTTGCCGTACCTCTGCCCAAGGTCCGAGGTATTAGCGAGGAGGAGATGTTCAAGGTTGTCAAGACGGGCAAGAAGATCCAGAAGAAGGCCTGGAAGCGCATGGTCACCAAGCCCACATTTGTCGGACCCGACTTTACTCGACGAAACCCCAAGCACGAGCGCTTCATCCGACCTATGGGTCTCCGTTACAAGAAGGCCAACGTCACGCATCCCGAGCTTGGCGTTACCGTGCAGCTGCCCATCATCAGCGTCAAGAAGAACCCCCAGAACCCTCTGTACACCCAATTGGGTGTTCTGACCAAGGGTACCGTTATCGAGGTCAATGTCAGCGAGCTTGGGCTGGTTACTGCTGGTGGAAAGGTTGTCTGGGGTCGATACGCTCAAGTCACCAACAACCCGGAGAACGAGGGCTGCATCAACAGCGTTCTGCTTGTGTAATATGCTCAACAGTAGCCAAGCTTAATGTGGAGGGGGTCGTTTGCTGATAGTTCGGATGCATGTATTGGCGCCAGGGCGTTTTGGGTTACCATGCGAAAAAAAGGCCATGATGGTAGATGGTTGGTAAACGGGTTGAATGTCGACTGAAGATTCCCAGTTGTGATGAAGAAGACTCACTCGAGTTATAGGCCACGCTCTATTATACGCAGAACTTGATATAAGGCCATAGATAGATGTGAATATACGATCTAGAGGGTGCTGCAAGCACCTCTTCTGGTCCACTTCACATACTTACCTAAGTGTAAGAGTAGCGGGAGGGTGCAAAACTAATCCTATAGACCAAAAGATCAATTAGTTCGATCACAACGTGATCGGACTGCCCTCCACATCAGTATATAAGGCGCCTCGGCTAAGTCACATAGAACAGTAGGTCTCTTACAGGGCCCCTGCCCAATAACCTTACACTAGGTATTTGCTGCTTATTTGTAGAGGTTTAGACACCAACACTCTCCCGTATCCAATCCGTTCGTTATACCGATATGGTTAGTTGCAAATTTGAATTTAAAAAAGCGGGAGATATATCCCTTATGTTATCGAGTTGGTCTCATTTCGCAGCAATAAGGATAAGAGGCATAAGACGGCCCGGCTTTTCTGTGACTTTCTTATTATAGGAGGTCGCTATGGCATCTCATTACTATCTTATAAGGTTAATTAATCTCCACCTGTTATAGCTTATAGGTCTTCTACAACTCTACGCTACAACACCATCATTACACATCTGCAATTAAGAATATAATAAATAAGAAACCAACACAACTTCACATCAAATCAACGATTCATTCATTGAAAGTTAAGGATAAAAAAAAGATGCTAACGGCAGGATTCGAACCTGCGCACTTTACGTAGTGGTGTTTAAACGATGAAACTTAAAACCACCGCCTTAAACCACTCGGCCACGTTAGCGAACATAAGTTTGATGCGATGATCACGAAATGACTCTCCATACACTTGACTTATGGAGGCCTAGCTGCTCTTCTCTCTCGACTATGCCCCATCAACTGTATCGACTTTTTTGCTTGGTCGAATCAAACTAGCTGAAAGACGCTTGGTGCTGAGAAAAAAGGGTCCTTGGCCGCCTTCTTAAAAATCGGGCGGTGACGGCGATAAATTATTTTCTGCCCGAGCTAGCAAAATCGCATTCGTCTGTGGTCCCTTCCGTCTTGCCCGCCGAATTTGTATCCTCCGTTTTGCGACTTGTTTTTCTTTTTCTTTTTAGATCTCCATCAACAAGAACGCATCGAATTTTCTCCCGTTCAAACGCCAACCCCCTTTCAATATTCAAAATGAGCGGTGACAAGATGGACGTTGAGCTCGCAGAGCAGAAGATGAACTCAATGGAGCATAGTGAACAGCACTACTTCAAGAGGTCAGTTTGTACGCCTAGACAACAAAGAAGTATTTTATGCTAACAGAACCTTCGAATTATAGCTACGATCACCATGGTACGAACACATAAATGCCTTTGTCAACAAAAAATTAGGACAAAGATCTCCTGCTAACATATTATTGCGCTGCGAAGGCATCCACGAGGAGATGTTGGTATGAGCCCCCCCTGCCCCGCAGCCCTTGCGCTGCTCTGCTGTGTTGCGCGTCCGCTGACTAGGTTATCGCCATGACATAGAAAGACGAGGTTCGCACACGATCGTACATGAATGCTATCATGCAAAACAAGCACATTTTCAAAGATAAGGTCGTTCTCGATGTTGGCTGCGGTACTGCCATTCTCTCCATGTACGTGCGAAACGAATTCCACCAAAATCTGCCCCTCGCCGTGCCCCGCGATTGCGGAACAACATCCCACGTCTCAGCGCGACCTCTTCTCTTTTCACCTTTGCTGAGGCTCAGAAGAAATTGATTGAACTCGAATTAACGCGAGTTATCACAGGTTCGCCGCTAAGGCCGGTGCCAAGCATGTCATTGGTGTTGATATGTCCACCATCATCTTCAAGGCCCGTGAAATTGTCAAGGTCAACGGCTTTTCTGACAAGATCACACTTCTCCAGGGCAAGATGGAGGAGGTCGAGTTGCCTTTCCCCAAGGTTGACATTATCATCTCCGAATGGATGGGATATTTCCTCCTCTACGAGTCTATGCTTGACACTGTCCTCTACGCCCGAGACACATACCTCGAGAAGGACGGTCTCATTTTCCCCGACAAGGCCACCATTTTCTTTGCTGGTATCGAGGATGGCGACTACAAGGAAGACAAGATCGAATGTGAGTAGTTCCATTAACATGATCCTAAAGTCCGCTTTTTAACGTCTTCCACAGTCTGGAACGATGTTTACGGTTTCGACTACACTCCCCTGAAGGCTACCGCTCTCTCAGAGCCCCTCGTCGATACCGTCGAGGTCAAGGCGGCTGTCACCGACCCTGCTCCAGTTCTTACCCTCGACCTTTACACCTGCACCACAGCCGACCTGGCCTTCCAGACCCCCTTCAAGCTCAACGTCAAGCGAGACGACTTCATCCACGCTCTTGTCTCATGGTTCGACATTGATTTCACTGCTTGTCACAAGCCTATTCGCTTCTCAACAGGCCCTCATACCAAGTACACTCACTGGAAGCAGACCGTCTTTTACTTTGAGGACGTTCTTACTGTTCAAGAGGGCGAGCAGGTCTCTCTCAACCTTGATGTCCGGCCCAACCAGAAGAATAGGCGTGATCTTGACATCAAGATCTCCTACGAGCTGGAAACCCAGGATGCCAACCGTGCTTCCAAGGGTGCGCTTGAATACCGCATGTGCTAAGAGGCTTACTCAGTTCATGCTCACTTGTTGCTAATGACGACACGAAAAAAAATTCTCAGGGGAAACACTAAGCGGACAGGGGATTAGATACATGTGAAATCTTGGGAGCTGTGTACAAGGCGGACGGCGTCTTCTTGCATCTTATATGGGGTAAAGTGTTTTCATGCTAGAAAAACAACGCGAGCGAGGGATGGTTGGCGCGGCTGATTGACGACCCGTTATGAGTGATACCATAAAGAACAGCACTCCGGAGCTACCTAGTCAATAGAATCTTTTGCTTCAATAAGGTGCATCTATGAGCTTGGTAACGGCGAGATAACAACTAGTATGAATCGTGACTTGGTTTCGTAATCAAAACAATGGTATTTTCATTCATCGTTACGTCGGGCTAAGCATATTGCTCTGTCCCGAAGCTCAATCCTGAGCTGGGTGTGATAACCTATTTTATTTGGAAACATTTCTCGTTTCCTTTTTCCCCTCCAGATACTCGCTTCCCCAAAAGCCGCTGTCTCCCCTTTTGTTTTTTTGGTTTATTCATCTAAGCAGTATGCTGCGGCTCGACCGTGGCAAGAATGTGAGGCTACAGTTCTAGGAGCCAAACTGCTTGACAATCTGAGCAACCTTGTTGGCAAGCTCATCGGCTTCGGAGCGGGTGGCCGCCTCGGCGTAGACACGGCATGCATTCTCAGTACCACTGGCGCGGGCAAAGGAGCGGGCGTTGGTGTACTTCCTAACACACTGGTCGATCTCATCCTGGGCACCGGCAGGGTGACTGAGGCGGCGCTCGGCGTCAGTGGTCTGGAAGAGGTCCTTGTTGCCGACCTCGACGCGGACGAGGCGGTTGGGAAGGTCAGTGTAGGTCATGGCCCAGTCCTTCAGGGTCCACCCCTTGTGAGCGAGGATAACCTCGACCATAAGCATGTCAGAGATGGCGTCACCAACAGTCTGGTTGATGAGGTCGCTGACGGCAGCCAGGGTGTCGAGGGCATCTTTCTGGGCGGGAGACTGGGGCTCTGTCTCGCGGAAAGCACGGATTGCGTCCTGAGAGAAGACAACGGTACCGTGGCCGTTGGCCTCGAAGTAAACGCCGACATCAAACTGGCAAGCAACGTGATGCAAGTGTTTCACACCTGTGGGAGTGCAGACGACGGGGAGCTGGAGGTGCTTCTCGATATAGTTGGTGCTGGCGCCATTGGCATAGGCGGTCTGGACAACCCCGATACGGAGGTCGTCAGCAAGGCCAGCAGAGCGAACGAGGTCGCCGATGAAAGAGGCATTGAGCGAAGAAATGCGGTCGCCGTCGAGCATGAAGAAGCCGGTATCGGGGTCGATCCAGTAGTAAATCAGACGGTCGGCGTCACCATCGAGGGAGCAGCATCGGACGCCGGGAACAGGCTTAGGGCTGGGAGGGGCTCGCTGCTTGGTCTTGACGAAGTCGGCTCCGGACTAGAAGAACAAGGTCAGCGGTTGCAATTGGGCTGCCAAGTTTGGAGTGGACTTACATCCAGGTTGAGAACCTCGGGGCGGAGAACATCGTCGTTGACGACCTTGATGTCGATAGTGCCTTCGGGGATGACCTTGAGCAGCTCAGAGAGCTTGGGACCTCCGACACCGTTGGCGCAATCGACAATGAGCTGGCCCTGGGGCTTTCGGCCTCGAAGAGCACGGGTGAAAGCCTCAGACATCTTCTCGTAGTAACCAAGCTCACTGACCTTGCCGTAGGCCTTTGGGGTACCCTCAGTGTTGACACAGCGGGTCAGGTAGTGAAGCTGGGGAGTGGTGAGGATCTTATAGTCGGTGTACTCGGTGTTTGTAGCCTCTAAGGCATCGGCGAGAGCAGCGACGAGAGAGTGACCTGAGGGACGAGTATCGCGACCGTAAACGACACGGCCAGGACCAGAGAGGTCAATCTTGAGCTGAGTAGCCAGAGCCTTGTAGTTATCGAGGAGCTCTTGGTCAGAGGGTGAGTTGACGAGACGAGTAGCATATGCCTCCCATTCTTGCTCGAGCATCTCACCCATGGGGTCCACGATCTTGACGCCGTTGTCTACAGCTGGGTTATGGCTGGCGGTGACCATGACACCAATGGCCTGGCCACTGAGCTTACGGCTGCGCAGGCCAGCGAGGAGACCGACACGGAATGAGACGCCATCAAGAAGGTCTGCCTTCATACGGAACCCCGCAGTGCCATAGTTGTAGACATGTTTGGGCACGATAGGGTGCTTTGCCGAAGCGGCGAGGATCTGTTCGTCAGACATTCTACGTAGGTTTTGTTTTTACCCGGACAAAAGCAATTCAAAGTAGCATATGAGATGAAGAGCAGACTGCAGAAGAATGAAAGAGAAAGATAGAGCTCGAGGTTCATTTTTTTGAAACAATCGAGGCCTCCACAGTGACAAGGCGGGGGCAGGACCTATCCAGTGGAGGGGCAGTGCTTACTACAGGGGGTCCAACTACCTAGGTAGGTACTTGAACCAGCTATTGCATGTTAATACGAAGTGGGGAGCTCCATAGAGGTACAGTATGTACTTTGTTCTGACGGTGAGGACACCTCTTTATACCGCCACAACAATACCTAAATACTGTCTGCACATTAGAGGCGAGGCGCTATAAACATATACAGCACTCACACTAACAATCCTACAGTAATGCGCCGCTTTAAGCTATGGTAGCGCAGGTGGGAGCTCTAGCTGCTTTCATTGGGCCAATTTGATGCGACAGCACCTTACCCGCTAACAATCGGCGGTGCAGGACCTCACGTCAGCCGCTAACCAGCAACGGTCAAACAGCTCTCTCCCTGGAGCTTAGGTAGGCTAGATCACATCCCATTAATACCTAGGGATGATAGCACGTGTTTTCGTGTCATATTCTCCCCCCTGTCTTCACAACGCGAGCCTCCAGTCGCGTCTCACTCGAAACTACAGGACGACAAGCTCAGGCCTCGACTATTTTTTAATCTGATCAACACGCTTCTCAGTGTCTGCAGCGAACTACTACTCGGAGTCTTTACCAAAACAACAACCGCGCTTACGCTGTCGGTGTTGTGCGACTCAGAGTGACGACATGGACGACGCCGACTCTGCCAACCCCCAGTTGCTGGCTTGGGTAAAAGAGTGGCTCGACCTGGCTCGTGAACGAAATTCAAAGGGCGTTACTACTTATAGACACGCATATAACTCCTTGAAAGCATGCCCAATCACTTTTGAACATCCTGCACAGTTGCAGCAGCTCAAGGGATTTGGCCCCAAACTATGCGAACGCCTCGAACAGCAATTAAAGAAACACTGCGAACAAAATGGCCTGCCTATGCCTCCACATCCTAGGTCCCGTAAGGCGGTATCAGCTGCTGGAGATGATAACGGCGAGGGCTCTTCAAAGCCTGCGAAGAAGGCGCGAAAGCCCAAGGCCTATGTCCCTGCTTTTCGATCCGGAGCCTTCGCCTTAGTAGTTGGCCTCTCAAATATGGACGAAGGTACTCCTGTTGGAATGACAAAGGCAGAACTCATCGAAATGGCACAACCCTATTGTGATTCGTCCTTCTCAGCCCCTAGTGATCCCACCAAATTCTATACCGCTTGGAACTCGATGAAAACTTTATTGCAGAAAGAGCTGGTATATGAGCGAGGAAGACCGTTACGAAGATACGCCCTGACTGACGAAGGATGGGAAGTTGCAAAGCGTATCAAGGAAACAGATCAATGGCAAGCTGTGAATGGTGTTAAGGACCGGATTCCAGCACAATCTGTTGTTCCAAACTTCCAACCTGATGCTATTCCTAGAGCAAGATCACCATCTGTCGGAGTTTCTGAGTCTGTGCCAGCTCCATCGGCATACCGGAATATCGTGTCTGATGGTCCAACAATATCGGAAGACACTTCACTACCAAACTTCACTCCCATACGACTCCCGCCCGGATCTTTTACTGTCCACCTGCTCCTGGATGTCCGCGAAGTCAGAGCAAAGACCGATCGCGACTATATGCAAGAAGAGCTCGCCAAACAAGGGGCGAAACCCATCATGCGCAGCATGGAACTCGGCGATGCTCAATGGATTGCGAAATGCCATGTCCCAAACCTGCTCTCAGTACAAGGTGCTGAGGGCGACGAGGTTGTACTGGACTGGATTGTTGAAAGAAAACGCCTGGATGACTTGATAGGGAGTATCAAGGACGGCAGATTTCACGAGCAAAAGTTTCGCTTGCAACGTTCGGGTGTAAAGAAAGTGATTTACATCATCGAGGAGATCTCCATGGATCCGGATGTGGTATCGAGGTATGGTGATGCAGTTCGGTCGGCCATTGCCTCGACACAAGTGGTCAATGGCTACTTTGTCAAGAGGACGGCCAAGATGGACGATACAATCAGATATCTTGCCCGGATGACAGCCATGTTAAAGCGGACATACGAGAGCAAACCTCTGAACGTTATTCCTACTACCGTCCTTACATCTCAAAACTACCTTCCTCTGCTCAAGCACCTCAGGGAATCCGTATCACCGGGGTGGTACATTACTTATCCAGCCTTTTCATCGCTTGCATCCAAGTCAGAATCTAGTACTTTACGTGACGTATTCCTCAAGATGCTTATGACCATCAAGGGGGTTACTGGAGAACGTGCGCTTGAGATCCAAAAGCGTTGGAAGACGCCGTATGATTTTGTCAAGGCTTTCGAGGCCTGTGGAACTGGCGAGCAGGGTCTGAAACGAAAACGCGAGTTGGTATTTAGCCAGATGAATCATTTGGTCGGGCGGAAAAAGTTTACCAAACCCTTGAGCCTCAAGATTGCAGAAGTCTGGGGTGATGCATGATGTGCGTACATATGTGCCCTGAGTTTGAGAAAGCGAGAGAGCAGGGTCTCTCTATGGTGACGGAAATTGAATGAATACTCTGAATACCCAAAGGACAAGGAT
Organism: Fusarium abutilonis; assembly: GCA_021655885.1. Lineage (NCBI taxonomy): Eukaryota > Fungi > Ascomycota > Sordariomycetes > Hypocreales > Nectriaceae > Fusarium > Fusarium abutilonis. The sequence goes on along the minus strand of JAJJWN010000156.1, from coordinate 149,344 downwards.
TTGAGGATGAAGCGGGTAGTGCCATGGAGACACTGATGCTTCGGTATTTCTCTTAGTTGAATGACGGTATCGCAATGTTGAGCATTGAGGTTATGTGGGATGAAGAAAGGAAACATGGTACCCAAATGTTTAACAATTAGATATATTCAAGACTCGTCAGGCTTTGCTCCCAATCCTTGTGCCACAATCCTCTCGACAATCTTCTCAATAAAAGGAAACGTGCCCGCACTAGGTCCTTCACCGACAGCAGCACCCAGTGACTTTTCCGCATACTTGGCCATCATATCAACTTCAATGTTGACGGTGTCACCCTTCTTCTTCTGCGCCACGACTACCCTCTCCTGTGTGTAGGCAATCAGCATCACCTCCCACCACGACTCCTGGTCATTAACATCTGTAACAGTCAAGCTGGTGCCGTCAATGGCAACGTAGCCCTTGTACACAATGTAACGCATCATATCCTTGCGAGCAGGCTGGAAGCGGAAAGTGAGGGCATTGCCATCCTGCTCAACGGACAAGATTTCGGCGGTGGTGTCGACGTGGCCCTGGACAAAGTGGCCGCCCATGCGGGTGTCAGCACGGACAGCGCGCTCGAGGTTGACATTGCTGTTCTCCTTGAGACTGCCCAGGTTGGTGATGCGTAGGGTCTCTGGAGCCACACCAATGGTGAAGGACTCGGGAGTGAAGGACGTAACGGTGAGACAGACGCCATTGACGGAGATGGAGTCTCCATCGTGGCAGTCGGAGAGAAGCTTTGAGCCCGAGGGGATGGAGATGGTCAGAGACGTGCCGCCGGTAGAGTCATTGGTGTTGAGGTTGGAGACAACTGAGATGCATGTGAGTGAGTGTGGCTCAACGGGTTGATTATTAGGAACACTAACCTCCCACTTCTTCTACAATTCCGGTAAACATGATGGGTTGTTCTGCTATTTGCCTTGATATCGATGTTTACAGAATGATAATTGAGTAGCAGTAAAGGTCTAAGTCTAACGACGGTCTACGGTGATGACAAATGCTCTAATGAGTCTATCTCGCTGGTGAATAGGTACATATTCCACTTTGCCCCGCGGATGCCCCGCATGGGGTAGAAAGAAATACCGAGACAGTGAATGTTGTATTGAGAGGAGAGTCCTATGCATCCTGGCATCTTAGTTAGTAAATCAGATTGCAGAAAATCTTAGAATTGTTTTCTTTAACCACGGTGATGCTTTTGATTGGCAGTATATAGAATAATTCAAGACTGGCTCTTTTTCTCTTGGTTTAACTACTACAGTAGCTCGAGGGGATATTTTTGTCAGCTTGAGGCCCCTCAGTGAGGCACGAAGTTTGACAAGATCAATATAGAGACAGACAACTGCATTATTAAAGATCCAATACATAACACTAACCATAGGAGCCTGACTGTTAACATCTATAGGCTGTTCCTAGAGGCATGCATAATTATCTTATCTACCCAGCAATACTAAGGTACCTAGTAAATGAGAGCATGACGTCTCAGTGCCAGCTCATGGGCCGTTATCGATAACCCAAAATTTTCAGTTTCTGCAACACCAAGCAAGCAAGCTTCTGACAGGCTAGACCACCCATTACACAATATCTCTTTTTTTTTTTTACTTCTTACAACGATTGTTTCTTAAATCGATCTTATGTCCCCCCTAAAAATCTCACTGCATACTACTCTGAGCAATCATTAATACGGCCTTACGACTGTAGCGTCCTTCATCAAGCTCCCCGCTTCACAAAGTTGGTGCAACATCATGGCACCCTCAAGACCCGACACCAAAAAGTCGAATCCCGACATCGCAAAACTCATAGTCGATGCGCAAACTCAGCTTGAAGTTGGAAGACTAGATGAGGCCGCCACACTCGCCCAGCAGGCCCTCGATGCGACCGGCCAGGGCGGCGACTTTGAGCTCAGCGCCGCTAACCTTCTCGGCACAATCTTTATCGAGTCTGGCGATATTGATGAAGCACGAGCGGCTTTTGAGCGCGCTGTCTTCCTTGATGAAGACGGCACCGCAGACGAAAAGATTGGCGGTGGCCCTGAAAAGTTCCTCCTTCTGGCCCAGCTCAGTGAAGAGGGTGGTCTCGACAGCGTACAGTGGTATGAGCGCGGTGCGACAGCGCTTCGAAAGCAGATTGCGGCTCTGAACGAGCTTCGACAGCCCACTGCCGAGCAAAAGGCCACAATTCAGGAGAAGCAAAACAAACTCGGCGGAGTCCTCTGCGCTGTTACTGAGGTTTACATGACTGACCTATCATGGGAACCCGATGCTGAGTCGCGCTGCGAGGCTCTAATTACCGAGGCCATGCTCGTAGCGCCCGCAGCCCCAGAGACCTGGCAGACAGTCGCCAACGTTCGAATCTCACAGAACCGCGCCAACGAGGCCCAGACGGCTCTGCGCAGGAGTCTTGAGCTGTGGCAGAACCTTCCCCCTCAGCACCCCGATGTCCCCGAGTTCCCGACTAGAATCGCCCTTGCCCGCTTGCTGATGGAGACCGAGCTGGAAGACGAGGCCTTGAGTGTTCTGGAGCGCCTTGTTACAGATGACGACACAAGTGTTGAAGCTTGGTACCTCGGCGGTTGGTGTCTCTACATCACCGGTGAAAAGCTCAAGACCAAAGCCGTCAAACCATGGAACGACAGCGCCAATGCCAGCGAAGAATGGAAGGGTTTGTGGAAGTCATCGCGACAGTGGCTTATGCAATGCTTGAAGTTGTACGACCTGCAGGATTATGAAGACGAGCGACTGGGCGAGCATGCTAAGGAGTTGTTGTCTAATATCAACCAGGAGCTGGGCGAACCTGTTGACGGTGAAGAGGATGAATGGGAGGATGCCAGCGATGACGCAGAGGATGCTGAAATGCAAGGTTGACGGGGGATCTGGATGAAATGGGTAAAATGGGGCATTTGGTTCGGCGTTTAGGAAGAAAAATGGGCATTTCTAGAGGAAGTCTTGTTACCTCTGGTATATAGTTGAAGCTGGATGGGTTTATACCCGAACTCTATATCAGAACCCATGATACATGGAACTCTCGTGTCAGCTCTTGGTTGCTCAGAGCCAGCATGTGCTGCTTCTCTTCGTCTGTGTAATAATCCATCGTCTCATCTCATAGCAGACTGCCCGCCTTTTCTTTGTATTCAAGCCCAAACTCCCAGTAATGCACCTTTGCTGTACGCCTCTTTATGCGGCCTCAACCTTGAGCTTCTCGACAGCCTCAACAGGCATATCATCTTCCTCCTCATCGCCCTTACCAGCAAGACCTCTCTCCCAGAGCTGCTTACCCGTCAAGCGAGCGGGCTCCTTAACTTTTGCCTTCTTAAGCTCTGCGAGGCGCTCATCCTCCTCCTGCTGCCTCTTCTCCTCCATCTCCTTTAGGAAGTCCTCACGCCACTTGAGGAATGTCTCTGGTGTCACAGCGGTGCCGTGGAACTTTTTGTTCTCCTCGGCCTCGGCGGCAAGCAGGGCTTCCTCCTGGGCCTTTGCGATGGCGTCTTTGCGGTCCTGGACGAGCTGTTCGGCGTTCTCCTTGAGTGTAGAAACTATCGTGAATACCATGGCCATACCGAGGTTTTCTTGGATGGTTTCGTCGAGACTGGCGAGAAGCTGGTCGCGATCATCGGCGACGTTGAAGTGTTCGTGGGGGTTGGCATTAGGAGGGGCGAGGATGTCGAGATGGGGAGGCTTTTCGGGGTAGTCTTCTGGATACCTCACTTGGAGAAGCATAGTAGGAGGTTGTTCGTCTTCTTCATCAAGGATATCTAGCGCGACTGATACTCTAAACTCGGTTTCAGAGATATCTACAAGAGATTGATTAGGCACAGGAGAGAATAAGATATCTTTTCAACCGGCGAGTGTATACCTGTAATTTCATCTGGGAAAATAGACTCGAGCACCTCGCGCTCTTCAGCTTGATCTTCTCGTCCCATTTTGACGATTTCTCACCAATAGCTTCTAAACTGCAAAAGGTTGCTTCTGATAGAGGCGTTGAATATGACGGGAGTTCTCATGAGAGTGGGGAGGTTTCCAGGCCGCGGGGTGAACGTAACAGGACTAGCGGCTCGCTGACCGCCCGGCAGTTTCCATTAGCATTGAGTGACAAGGTGACTTCACTTAGACCTACCTTGACGATATAAGCTAAGATCAACTTATGTTTTTCTTTCAATCGAAAGGTATGAAAGACCAGCATCTGATACTTGAAGTTTTATGTCAGATTGCTGGCTTTTCCTGCATACAAGAGTAAGAAGCATGTCGTGCAGGGTACAGATATAGGAGATAAACACAGCGTGCTCACCTCAAATACATTATCAGTACTAGATTAGCAAGCAGTTTTTACGCAGAGCAAATTTGTATGCTATGATTTTATGTATATATATCTACTTAGTACTTTACTTACTTAATACAAGCTTGATTTCAGGGCTTCCCTACCATTAATGCAAGCTTCTCATCAAAATGCTCATTTTGTTCACTGGATATGGACACTTATACTGTCCGAATACCACGAACTTTATTAATTAATTGCCTATAATGGGAAGTAACTTTTAAATGCAAAGGGTGCACGTGATGCTGCTGACCCCTGCTAGAGAGGTGGGTCTTCTCTTATCAGTTAGAAGCGGCGGCAGGTCAATCTTATCGCCAGAAAAAAAAAAAGTTGCGAAGACCGAACTGCGACTCTGCATCCACGACCCCATACCAAAGTTCAATACAATGGCTACCAAAACCGCGGCTGTTGGCAACAAGCGAAAATCCGCCCCCGGCGGCAAGGTCAAGACCGATTCTAAGGCTAAGAAGGCTCGACTTGACGAGACCAAGATTCGAAAACAACCCGTTGAAGAGCCAGAAGACGATTCAGATGTTTCAGACGACTCTGAAGATGGCGGTGCCAATCTGAGCGAAGAAGCTTCCAAGAAGCCTTCTAATGGCGCTTCAAATGGAAAGACTTTTGAGCGGGGTATGCTTGTTTTCTTACCATATCACGACCTATGCGCTTGAACCATGCTAACCATCTTCAGGCCAAACTTCACGCGAATCCCATGCCAAGCAGAAGCAGCTTGCTCAAGAGCGCAAGGCCGCAAAGCCTCTTGCCGACGAAGTCCAACGCACAAAGAAGCTGTGGGAGCGACTGCGACGAAAGTCCCACGTACCCAAGGAGGAGCGACAAACATTGGTTGACGAGCTATTCACCATCATCACCGGTCGCATCAAGGACTTTGTCCTCAAGCACGATGCCGTGCGAGCTGTGCAAACCGCCATCAAGTACGCTACGCCCGACCAAAGAAAGCAGATTGCCCGTGAGTTGAAAGGCACATATGCTCAGCTTGCTGAGAGTCGATACGCCAAGTTCCTGATTGGAAAGCTTCTGGTCCAGAACGATGAGGAGATCCGAGATATTATCATTCCTGAATTCTACGGCCGCGTCCGAAAGATGATCAACCACCCCGAAGCATCATGGATTCTTGACGATATTTACCGAGGTGTCGCGACAAAGGAGCAAAAGGCCATTCTGCTCCGCGAGTGGTATGGCCCTGAGTTTTCCCTGCGCGAGCTCACCAAAGATACGAAGCCTACGGCCGATCTCAAGAGCATTCTCGAGGCTGAACCCAGCAAGCGAGGCCCTATCATGAAGAGTCTGGTTGAGTTGATCAACTCTCTCGTCAATAAGAAGATGACTGGCTTTACCATGCTCCACGACGCCATGTTCCAGTACTTTTCCAGCACCCAGACCGGCACCGAAGAGTTCACTGAGTTTGTTGAGATGATCAAGGGTGATGAGAGTGGAGACTTGCTCAAGAACATGGCTTTCACTCGCAACGGTGCCAAGCTCACATGCCTGCTTCTCGCCCACGGCTCCTCAAAGGACCGAAAGCAGATCCTCAAAACTTACAAGGACACCTACCTTCTCATGTCTGGTGACATATGGGCCCACCTCATTCTCCTTACAGCCTATGATGTCGTTGACGACACCAAGTTGACTGCAAAGACGATCTTCCCCGAGCTCCTCGGTGAAGGCGAGAACATTGCCCAGAACGTCGTCGCCACGGCCAACAACCCCTTTGCCAGGACAACAATTCTGTATCTTTTCGAGGGATTGGCAAAGTCCCTTTTCCCTCCTAGTCAGGCATTCGACATTGAGCTCCTCAAGGAGGTCCACGAGATCCGCAAGACGACGAGTAAGAAGGATGAGGATATTCGACGCAACGAACTTATCGTCTCTGTTTCTCCTCAGCTTATCTCCGCCATTGCAGAGGCACCTTCAGAGCTTACTGCGACAGCTTTTGGCTGCCAGTTTGTCACAGATGTCCTCATTTCCGGAGTTGGCGACAAGCAGCAGGCTCTGGAGGCCATTGCTCAATCAGCTAGCGGTGACCCCAGCCAAGAACCATCGGAGGATGATCTCCAACCCCAAGTTCACATTTCGCGGACACCTCACGGTGGCCGTATGCTCAAGTCGCTCATTCAAGGCGGCAAGTACGACAAGGAGGCTGGCAAGATCATCCCTGTTGATCCTTCCCTGGAATTCTCCAACATTCTTTACCCCGTCATCAAGGACTACATCGTGGACTGGGCAACAAGCCCCAGCTCATTTGTTGTCGTGGGTCTCCTTGAAGCCGGCGACTTTAGCGACGTGGATGCGCTCAAGAAGACGCTGAATAAGAACAAGAAGACCCTGGAGAAGGCCGCTACGGAGGAGACGGCTGAGCAGAAGGTGGCGCGCGAGGCTCAGGAGGCTGCTCCCAAGGGAGCCAAGAAGGGGAAGAAGAAGGGTGAAAAGCCTGTGGGTAATGCTGGTAGCAAGCTTTTGCTGGAGAAATTGTAAAGGAGAAGGAAGGAACTTTTGTGGTTGATGAGGATATGGATAGAGTCGGGAATGTTCTATTTATCATATATCAGGCGTATAAAACTAGGGTGTTTTGACAATAATATCACGAACTATGATATGCTTCTTACTTTTCTATCTTTCCATCGCCGTGTCTATGACAGGTTGAATAAGGAAAGGTTAAGAAGACTACGTTATAATTTTAGTTGCCTAACATCTATGGGGAAAAGGCTCAATCGTAATGCCTTGATGTTGTAGTGATACGTGCCATACTCAGGGGCTACAGTTTTGCATCACCAGAGTTACACAGGGCAGTGAAGTGTTTGCTTGTCACTGTTTCTGTGTTCGGTTGAAGTTCCAAACAAGACCAGTTCAACCTTGACTAGGTAATCTCAGGGGTATACAAGTGATGATGTGTAGCCGTAGTTAATTCGTGTCTAAATAGTTAGTTTGGGTAGAGAACTAGTACACAACAGAATATCGCTTTTTTCTTTATACGTATTATATACGATTCGAATATTTAATAATGTCCTTATGGTTGTTCGTGTCTTGCTAGGAAAGTACATGAGCGAGCTCAAGTAGACGCTTTGGCGCACATGGTGTCATGTTGTGAAGTTGGTGTGTAACCATGTCTCGCCATGGCATTTAAACGTGTTACAGCGTTCAACCGTTTCATGTTACTGTTGATGCGAGAGAAGAATCTGTAACTGGTATTTGAGTTCTAGTAAGAGTGGAGGGGATTGTGATCGATAGAGGCAACTCTAGCTTTCTTGAGCTGCCATAGTATCTACAGGCACTGCTAGAGAAAAGAATAACCTTTTACACTGTAAGTAGTTGAATTTCTTACTTCTTTCACGCTGGTGATTTCCTGACCAACCTGTTCCACGAATTCTTTGTTAGCAACGAGAAATAGTAACTCAGGACTTGTTTCATGAGTGAAGTTGAAGTATGAATTTATCATCGCTCCTATTTTACGGTTGCTGAGGCAAGTTTGGCCGAAAGGTGTTGGCAGTGGCAGCTGGCGGTTGACAAGCTTCCCTCTCATTGTCCTTTTGGCATCACCTGCACAAACACAAACGCACGCCCCGTCACAAACTTCATTCATCATCATCTTTTCTCTTTTCCCACTCTCTTCTTTCGTTTAACCTTTGCCCTCATGCTCAAGTCGGGAGAAACATCGTCTGCTGTCACAAGAGGGAAACAGCACTCTCTCACCTGCTCGTAAATTCCGCCTCATATTCACGGTACCTGCGACGGGTATATCAAACAACTATTCGCTCACCCGTTGTCAATACAAACTAACTTGAACAGCTTTAACCAACAAGCCGAGCAAGCAAGCAAACGTATCGACTTTTAGGCTATTACGCCTGAACTTCTTTGTTCTTTGTCTATCTAACTGTTTGTGTACCCTGCTCTGTTCTACTCTACTCTGCTTTGCTTCTCTATTGCGTTTGCCGCTATGGCTAAGCATCGTCAAGATCGCTTCAGCAGAGACTGCGAGGCTGACGAGGATTACTACACATGTAGTCACTGGGATTTCGAATTTGCCGGCTGCTGCAGTCACAATCCATGCATCAGGCCTCGCGGCTGTCGCGATACACCCTCGGTATTTATCGACTCTAGCTTGATCCCGCCCGATTGGTTCCAAACAGATTTATCTTCCACTGAGAGTGTTGCCACCGAAAGCATGTCCACCGACGTCGAAAGCACGGCCACCGAAAGTATGGCTTCTGAGAGTATGACTACCGAGACCACGCATGCGTCTCGAAGAAGGACCACCGCTACTGCCATCGTGGGAGAGGACGAAGAGGAAACTCTGCCGGCCGACAGACATACGGCACCTTCGAGAACCATGACCGACTCAGGCATTACCCGCACGATCCCTAACCCTGAGCGAGTCACGGTTATCAAGAGTACCCTTATCATCACCGACAAGTTGCCTACGCCAACGACCATGACCAGCATTATATCGACTAACCGGATCGATACCGAGTTGCCATTCCCATCTGCCTCATTTGGAAGCACCGCAATCGAACCTCCTGCCCAGACGAGTACCTCGAATCCTTCTAAAGAGGATAGCAATGATGGTTCGGCTTCGATTGGGGTGATTGTTGGAGGAGTGGTTGGTGGTATTGCTGCTCTGGCTCTTGTAGTCCTCGCAGTGTTCATTCTACGTCGCCGAAAGCAAAACAAGGAGCATTTTTATCCTGGTGATATGCCCTATCACTTTGAAGAAAATAGCGATGAGAAGGGCTATATTAGCAAGATGCTGTCACGCAACACCACTCAACGAAGTCATGACCCTTTTGCACCCTTTGGAGGTACGTTACTAGATACACCATAGGACTCATCATCGGATGTCGTCGATTCTATACCGAAACAAATGCTAAAACTACTCTTCAGGCCGTGCCGACAGAGTAGACGACCCCCTCCGGCCCCCCAGTGGCACTTTTGAGATGGATGGTACCAGTACTGTCCCAGTTGAGCTTCCTGCTGTCGCATTCAACGACACCAGAGTGCGCCCAGAGCCTCACACAACAAGTCATGTGGGTGCCATTACAACGGGATATCCTGCAGCGACTGGGAGCTCCATGGATCCTGGGGCCAATCTCAACGCGTCCTTGGAAGATCGTCAACAGAGGCAATTTGTTAACCACTGGAACCAATATCGAGCCATGGGAGAAAGCGAGTGCCAAGGGTAGGGAAGGGACTTTGCAAAGCAAGTCAAGTTTGAGAGGATCAGATGTGGTTTAGTATTCACAAGGTCAATTGTGGGCAAACATTTGCTGGCATCGGTGCGGAGAATAGTTTCACTTCACCCTCCCCTTTTTTGTACGATATGGTTTGCTACTTGGAACTCGAATACAAAGTTGAAACACTCCGAAAGTGGCGTGCAGATCAGCCCTGCAAAAGCCTCTCTCATCATCCCAATGACATGCAGCTTCTCTTATTGGATCAGCAAAGAAGAAGCAATCAGCAATTCAATCTTCCCGTCTACGGCCCGCATCATAGGGGCTGGATTGGGCGAGCTTCCGCTTCTGACGTATCACCTGCTGCAACTGCATGAGCTAACTGTCTTACTCGAAGTAGAATATGATAACCGTTCGATTCGAGTTTGTTATATGCCGAGGATTCAGCACAGCCCTCTCTGCAAATCTGTATCGGGTATCTTGTTCGCCAATGCTCCGCAAGATAAGCGGCTGGACCAATTTGTGCTGACATTTGACAGTTTACGCAACCTCTCGCTTCGTTATGTGGTTTCACCACGGCTGCCTCGTTCTCACATGGACCTATCACGACACTTCAATCTAGCACAATGTTCTGCCAAGATGAGGGGCCATGACCTATCGAACCTATCTGGGAGTACCAACCAAGACACAACAGCATTTGTGGCTTCAGCAAGATTGAGCGACGGCAGGGAGGAGAATCTGACGGATGCCAGGCAAGGTCCTGAGTAAATAGTTATAAAAACCCCTCAAGACGCGTCAGTCTAGTTAAAATGGTTTGAGTCCTCATACCAGAGACCCATCGGACTACACTTTTTTCCAATTGATCATCACCATGCCTTCTCAACCCCAATTCGCCTCTGGCTTTCTTCCACTGGAGGACGGGTCACATCACGAAGCCAAAGAAGATGCCCATGCTGCCCCGAAGCGCATCATCATCTGCTGTGACGGTACCTGGCAGTCCTCCGTGTCCGGTCTCAAGAACGTCCCATCAAATGTGACCAGACTTGCTCGCTCCATCGCCCGCAGTGGCAAGGACAAGGAAGGCAAAGTCTGGCAGCAAGTGGTCTACTACGATGCCGGTATTGGTACTGGAGACTTGGGACAGGCAGAGCAGAATCGGCAGGGAGGAACAGGTATTGGCTTTGTAGGAAACGTCATTGAGGCTTACAACTTCATCGTCCTCAACTATAATGTCGGGGATGAGATCTTTTGTTTTGGCTTCTCGCGTGGAGCTTACACAGCTCGCGCGGTGGCAGGTCTCGTCACTGACATTGGCGTTGTCTGTCCGAGGGACCTCCAAGATTTCCCAGACCTCTATGCCCTCTACCAGAAGAACCCAGATGGTTTCCATTTCCGAAAGTCACAGGCTTATCTAGAATGGGTCAACGGTGTACCATCGAAAAAGCAAACCAACGGGGGATCTCAGGGTTTGTCTCTGTCTCAATGGGAGAGCCCTCCTCATCACGACGCCCCTGAGTCTTCGAGGGCTGTCAAGGTTGTGGGTGTTTTTGATACCGTCGGCAGTTTAGGGATTCCAGATTTGCCCTGGACACGCTTCAACCTCAAATTTCTTGAAAAAGCTGTTGGAATTACTGACCCTGGCTTCCACAATATTCATCTCAGCCCCTGTAAGTGGAACAACCAGAAATTCTACATGTTCAGATCTAATCGTGATTCAGACATTCAGCATGCCTTTCATGCACTGGCCCTTGATGAACACCGGGCCCCCTTTTCGCCTAGCCTGTGGCATTCTCCAACCAAGAATGACCAAAGCCCTCCAAAACCTGCAAAGGACATCGAGCAGCTTTGGTCGGACTGGAAGAAAGTGCAAAAGAATCCAAATGCTAGCAAGAAGCAGTTGCAAGATGCGTGGGGTGCTGTTGTCGATGGAGAGATGTACCAGCACTTGCGTGATAACAAGTCAGAGCTGTTGCAGGTTTGGTTTCCTGGTGTCCATATTAACATTGGAGGTGGAAATGACGACCTTCTCATGGAAAAAAAGGGCGATTTTGAGCGTAAGTTAAGTAACCGGCTGATAACTTGAAGTGTACTGACAGGCACAGAAATCGCACTCATCTCCTTTGCCTGGATGTGTGAACAAGTAGCCCCCTATCTACAATTTGTCGAAGATGGCAGCTTGAGCAAGCTGGGCAAATCGACCGTTGAAGACCGGTACAGCCTCCTCAAACCCTTGCTCACCGACATCCAAAACGGCGAAGAAAAGGACTACGGTCCCGGTCCGCTCAGCAGCCGAATTGCCGCCCATCTAGACCGATCGGGCATCATAAAGGTAGACGTGAGAAAGATTCCAGAAGAGACTCTCACCGGCTGGGCAACGGGCCCCATTGTCGACAGCTTCACAGGCGCCATGATTGCCGCCGGCTCCGTTGACAGAGCCCCCGGGACGTACAGTAAGGACAACAAGGGACGCGAGCTTGGTAGCACGTATGAGATGATTCATCCGTGTGTAAAGTATCGCATGAACAAGGTCGCCGGATATAGACCCAGAGCGCTGCGTGGTTTTGACAGAGCTACCGATGGCAGTAAGGGGTATGTGTGGAAGAAGGGCAATGTCGAGATTCCAGAGTTTGTGATCAAGACAGGGGATGCGTTTTCGAGACGTCTTGCTGAGCAGGATCGTTATGCGAGTGATTTTATCAAGTCGATTGATACGGTTCTGGTTTAAACAGTGGTCTGTTACATTCGTTTGTGGTTATTGAGTCTTGCAAGTCTTGAATGGGCAGATTGTAGTAGAGCATACATACCTAGTACCTTGGCCAAACACGCTGTGTTGTAGCAAGTCTTCTAATCTCTTGAATGTCCGAACATGATGTTTCCTTATAGAGCTATCCTGATATTTGGTTTCGCAATCTATGTTTCTCCCAACTGACCGTGTTGACTATATCGCTATGCAAGTACTCGCATATAGGTCACAAAATTTCCTTACCTTCAGATTCTAGAAGGCTATAGCACCATCCGCAACACCACTAACATTGTCAGGGAAATTTTGATCTGTGAGTTTTTCTTTTACCAAAAAAAAAAAAAAAACCGCAGAAAAACATCGATATTACAAGACGAACAAAAACTGCCCTGGATCATGTCCAAGTACAGCGTAAGCTGCCTCAACAGCCACAATTTGGGGATTTGCAAAAGTAATCATTATCTGTTCCCCTAATACAATATGTGATGCCCTTTCTCCCGCTATGCGCCTCAAATGCAAAAGTCGTGATGCTCGAGAGCCTCTCTTTTTCTTTTGTATAGGGTTGCCAAAACAAAAAAAGTTTTTTGTAACCTTACATATAAACCCCCCCAGAATCAAAACCAATCTGTAAAACCACGCCATTTATTGGAAAGAGTTGATTGCTTCACCTAGTCTGAAGCTTGGAGATTTCATCGAGGAGGTCCTGGAGGTCCTGATCCGAGATCTTGTCTGCCAGCGAAGGGATAAGCGTCTTGGCCTCGTCGTATCCTTCGCAGCACAGAGAACCTAGAGGGGTAACGTTTAGCATTCTAGGACAAGCCAAAGTTCGTGTTGTAGCCATCATACCCAACTGTGCGCGTTCAAACTTGGCGAGATTCTTGTGTGCGCTGAGAAGACGCTCGACGGCTTCTACATTCTCCTTTTGCGTGAATCGCGCAAAGTTATCCAGGTAGGTAAGCGTCGAGTTCAACATCCTATCAATCACATCAATTTTCAGCTTTTTCATTCGCGATCCAGGAGCCATGTTGGTTATTTACTCGGTGTTGTTTATATTCCTGCGATCGTTCTTTCGCTTGGCATGAAGGGCGTTCAGGACCAGCGCGGCTTCGGAGAGCGTCAGAGTATCGACGTCTTGGAACTCTCCGAGGTTGAGAACAGCAGATGCTTCCTCATTTCCGGGTGCTGCGGGCTTGGGGCGCGAGGTTCGAGGGTGCTTGGCCTTCTTGGGCTGGGTAGGCACTGTGGGTTGTTGGTCTTCCATCGTAAGGGAGCTTTTGTGGATGGAATGTGCTGAAGTCGCGGGCTGGAGATTGATCGCGTAGCGTCTGCGGTTTTATATTCGATGCGCGGGTGGTGAAGCGAGTTAGCGTGTGGAAAAATCGAGTGTTGGAAATAGATAGAAGTTGAAAGTTGAGACGAGAAGACGGCACTTGAGAGAGGCTGAAAGACAGTATACGTACCCCAGCTTAATTAGTGGGGCTCCGCTACAGCGGGAGGTACCTTTAGCTCACCTACCTTAGGTAGGCCGGTGATGGAGTCGTGGCGGTCCCGCTGAATGCAGCAGCTCGTTCATCTGTCAACCTTTGAGCTCATAAACAACGAGTGCTAAAGACGCCTGAAGAGCATTTATAATTGATGAATCTCATCAAAATTTAACCCCTACTCTGTATGTATCCCTGAAAGGTCTCATAACGTCTGCTAACTCTTCATATTGACAGGCTCATCTCACCTTCATCTCTGACCCTGGTTAGTTCACATCCTCTATGGACTGGTGAGCCTCAGGGGTCAAATACACTTTCACGCTGAAGTTCTGATGAACCATCAGACAAATCGCACATCATGTAAGAGCATATAATCCACTCAAAAGGAATACATTCACAGGATACTAACAGGAGTCAGGACCATCTTTGCTCTCATCATCATCAACAAGGCTGGTGGTTTAGTCTACAACAAGAACTTTCACGATGGGCTTCAACAAATCAGCACAAACGACTATCTAGTCCTTGCTGGCACATTCCATGGGTAAGTTACTTTCCCTTCCCTAGCCCTACACAAGCACACCAGAGCTCATATCAATACCCAGTGTTCATGCCATCACCGCCCGCCTCAACCCCGTCAAGAATCTACCAGGCGCAACGCCTCCAGGCAACCGATCGGAACCTTCATCGGGTTTAGAAGTGCTTGAGACGGAAAACTTCCGTATGCAGTGTTTCAACACCATGACGGGGACAAAATTTCTCCTCTTCACTGACACGACACAAGCAAACGTCGATGTCACCATTCGTAAGATCTACGACCTCTACGCGGACTACGTCATGAAGAACCCTTTCTATTCTCTAGAGATGCCTGTTCGGTGCGACATATTTGACCGGAAATTGCTATCATACATTAGGGAGATCAATAATCGATAGACGGATGCTTGTATAGATGCGCGGAGTATTGGAGGATAATGCATGTATCGTAATGGCTTTGATCTTGTCGTCTAAACCTCCCAAACCCCCATTTAGCCTGTGTCTATTGTACAGTTACTGCAATCTTGACAAAGCTGGTCCACCCTCTACTATGAAGTGTCCATCTTGTCTCCATCGCCTTTCTTGTCACCCTTATCTTGGTCCTTGCTGCTCGATCCACCTCCCTGGCTCTCATCTTCCTCCTTCACGTCGCCCAGCGAAGCCTTCTTCGCTGCCTCTTCCTCTTCGCGTGCAGCCTTTTCCTGTCGGGCCTTCTCCTCCTCCATACTCATGCGCAGGGCAAGAGCAAGTTCGGGCTCCATCGCGGGGTCGAATCCAAACTCAAATTCCTCATTGCTGCCGCCTGCACCTCCGGCTCCACTGGATCCGCCAGCGTTCTCGCCGAGAAGAATCGGGGTCGAAATCAGTTGGTCGCTGAGGAGCTTGCTGCTGGGAGGGATAACCACCAGGTGGCAGCCTTCATTGGTCTTGACAGTATCGATAAAGAGTTGGAGCTTGTTCTTGGTGGTGTCGTCATCGAGGTCGCCAAAAAGAACAAAGTCGACCGAAATGTTGGCCTTCTTCATCTTCTTGGCCAGTGTGGTGAGTTCCTTCTCGGATTCCTCCACGGGGGAGCAGATGAAGACTATTATTCGTTGACGCTGAGATCGGTTCTGGCGATGCTTCAAAGCAAGCTAGAATAGAGTCAGTATGTGTCCATGCACAGCACCTACGACATGTATACTTACGGTAGCAACCTGAATACCCGTCTTCAGGTGGGATGAGCCTCCAATCTTCTTCTTGGTTCGGTGCAGGCCCTCGAGGATCTTGCCCTGCTCAGTAGTCAAGGTCACCAGAACCTCTGGGCCTTTACCGCCCATGCTCATCAATCCTACAGAGGACTCGGGGTTGCCTTGTGTGATGGTCTGGAAAGTGATGTTGACGGCATCCACTTGCGAATCGAATCGGGTAGGTTGGTAGTCGCCATTTCTGCTGCTCTCGCTGTTGTCAACGACAACCATGACCGCCTCGAGAACCATGATGAGTGTTGTTTCTCGCGCAAATATCGAATGTGGTTACGCGGAGATAAGAGCAAGATAATGAGGGTGGAAGATAATGTGAGCAGGAGTTTAATGTTGAGCTTTGATGGAGGTGTGAAGGTTAGAGGCGAGCGAAGCTCCCAGTGTCGTAAGGCGGTTCAGCCTAGCAGCTCTAGTGTACAGAGGTAGAGTTACCTGCGGCTGGTGGAGATTAGTGCCTGTGATTGGGTAGCTCTACCTCCTAAGCAACCGCGCCAAATGCTTGCGTCAGGGAAGCTACATAGCTTACCTAATCCGCTCACTTTTGTTTACTTCCCCAGTAGCTCCACTAACAAACGCGCTCTGGGGTAGACAATTGCAACTTCACAGACATCCAACTCGTCTTCACTATCGTTGTTGAACAACTATATCTCTCTCTAAAAACAAAATGGCCCCCGTGCGATCGAAAACAAGAGCCTCGGATCAGCGCCCTGAGTCCCCTATCAAGACAAACATGACAGAAATAGCCCCTCAACAAGCAGAGAGCCTCGGAGCGCGACCGCGAAGTCCCATCAAAAAGCGAACCCCCGGTGCACTCACGATGCAACAAAAGCAAGCCATGATTGATAACATGCAACTTGAGAGTATGAAAACTTGGAAAGGGCTGTAAAGATGCGCGACTGACTTGTATCCTAGTCACCGAACGTGCTCGACGATTAAGGGCCCAGTACAATTACATGGCAACAAGCGTTCGCTCCCGTATCGAAATGCGACTCAACAGAGTGCCCATGTCAATGAGGCAGGTCAAGATGGGCGATTTGATGCAGAAATTCTTTGATCAAGAACAACAGCGAGCCGCAAGATCAGCGGCCCTTACGAAACAATCAACAACACGCACAGCAAGCCCACCAAAACAAATCCAACCTGCCACAGACTCTTTGAGGCCCCCTACACGTAACAAGAAGCGCATGAGGTAGGTATCATATAAATTGTTCATGATTAGTAACCTAACAAGACATTCAGTGACGCCATCTCGGGAAATAAGGAGAACGAGATTGATCATGATCAGAACGCAAAGAAGAGGTTTCGAGGTGCACCAAACACAGACGTGTCTCATGTTCGGCCTGCACAAATCTTGTCGCCAACTTCATCTAACTCGCGAATGACAAACCGACCAGCATCACCTATTAAATCCAGCATTGCACGACCAGCTTCGCCGTTGAAGAGCTCTACTACGTCCTCACGTTCGGCTGCAGCTACAAATATGCTCTCCAACATGGTGGAGAAGGCAAAGGCCACACGAGCTGGTGTTGGACGGAAAATGACGACAGGCTCGACTGCAAGCTCGGCCTCAGTTGGCACCACTACCGCAACGAAGAATAGGCGGGCAGCCACAAGTACAGCTTCTCGAGGTCCCCCTTCGCGGCCAGCTACGCGAACCGGGCGTAGGTCTATTGCCAACAGCGAGTCCAGCGAGGCGAGCTCTGGGACAGTGGTGAGAAAGGGGGCCGCAGCCAAGGGTGCTGCAGCCAGGAAGGGAACCGTAAGCTCTACCCGCAAGGGAACCACAACGGGGACGACGCGCAAGACAACAACGAAAACCAGCACATCAACCACGACAGGACGAGTTTTGCGAAAACGAGGGCAGACCGTGTCTTAATTAAAACATATCGACTGAAGTATATATTGGCTGTTTAATCATGCGGTGTTGGCGTTAAGGAATAAGGCGAATCATGGTGCACATGAGAGGTTTCATGTTATTTTTGCATGTTCTTTTGAGACTGCATATGTCATGGGAGACAAAACCGTGAGCGTTTATAATGGATACTCTGAGCTTTTCAATAACAAATGCCTTGGGTGTCGTTTCCAATCTATGAGGCACCCTTCTTCTTCTTCTTGTCCTCCACAAGTTCAATATGATCCTCCGGTATCTGTTTGTACTTTTCCAACAAGAACTCCTCCAACTCAACGCTAACATCACCTTGCACAACAATTTCTTCTCCTCCACCAGGGAGCTTGGTAACCGAAGATCCTGTAGCAAACTTCTTGCCAAGATCCTTGGCGACCTGTAATGATGTTAAGTATGATTTGTTTTGACCGGACTAGTAATTTTCATGCTCACCTTCTTTAGCTCTAGATCAAATGACTCAAGACCTATCACAGCCGTAACAAACTTCTTCTTGTTTCGCTCGATGCGCTTGATCGTGATCACGCTCTTAGCCAGCATATCGGCATGCTTTGCTTCAGCAGCCTCGGCCTTTGCAGTCTTCTTCTGGGCATCCTTTGCGGCGC
Source organism: Fusarium abutilonis (assembly GCA_021655885.1). NCBI lineage: Eukaryota > Fungi > Ascomycota > Sordariomycetes > Hypocreales > Nectriaceae > Fusarium > Fusarium abutilonis. The sequence goes on along the minus strand of JAJJWN010000156.1, from coordinate 131,334 downwards.
GCTTCTGGGCCTCCACGGATAGTGATGCGGTGGCAGCTTCGAGAGCCTCTGTAGAGTCTGGGGTTATCGCGTATCCAGGGGACAGATATCAAGGGGCTTCGTACCTGCGGACCAGATCCGGCTGTACAGCTCGGGCTGGTTCTTCTCTAGCCATTCCTGGCACTTCTTGACGGTTCCGCCATACTCGCAGTACTACTTGGGCGATTACTCAGTTGGGGGGATTCTCTGGAAGGGAGCAAGGACTCGAAAGGACTCGAAAGGACTCGAAATGGGTGGTTACCTCCGGGGGTAGTGTGCAAACTATTCACGCGGGCATAGTCAGGTATTGGCTCTCGTTTTTTGCATCATGATATGTAAAAGAAACTTACCACCGCAGTAGGTGACATGGCGGCCCTGGGGCTCGCCCTCGGGCTGTTCCGTATCGGCCATGGAGAGTTGAAGTGCAGGCAGTGGTATATACAAGAGATTGGATGCTACGTAGAGCTTGTAGCTAAAAGGTAAGTAGTTGTATGGCGAGACGCGTTGCTAACGTATGTAGATTGACCTTGCTTCGCCTATGGCGGGGTAAATTTCCATGGAGGGGCACTCGAGGCTGCCGGGAGCGGCGGCGGGGCCGTTGCAACTGGACGGAGCTCAGAAGGAAAGCCTGAGGCAACACTAGCAATTTTTGGCCTGATGGATGTATGTCTGAGGCAGCAAAAACATTGAATCATCCTCCGCTCCCGCTTCAGCTGCTACATCTGGCAAGCATCAACCCGAATAAGCGCGACGACGCGACGGGCAAAATTATGTACATCAGCACCAAGCTTGGGTGTTGGTGACGCTATAGACAAGGGCGCATTGAGATGGTATGCGCCCATGTAACCTCATAGATTAACTTGATACTTCTAGGCCCCCACGATCAAATTCAACCAACATCCTATCAACCTCTCAAGGCTCTTGTCAAAGCCTGTTGTGAACTACTTACTTCGCATCTCTTCACTCTTGCAAGTCTACTTGATTAGGGACTACACGTGTCTGTTGGATTATTAAGATCAGGCAACATTTGCTTCATCTTTCGGCGGCTGCCTCATCATTAAACGTTTGATCGATCTCACCATGGCCGTCCAGAGCGGTCGACATCATTTCACCACGGACAATTGATGGCCAGTGATCTACCAATACAAGGTTGCATCTGTTCAACGACATCCGAGTCGTGCGGAAACCACCTCTTTGGGTCGAGCCTGTTGCTCAATTGGGCCACCTCATGGTCTCCCGTCATGCGCTCAGGCATTGCTATCACAGACTGGTGCTGTATTCAACCAAATTGGAGCGATGCAGGCCAAGAAGCAGTTAACCGCCGAGGAACCCGCTACATGGTTTATTGGCTCTGTAGCTGGGTCGGCTGGCCAATCGTCTCTCACGCCCGTCACCGTCATCACAGCTTTCGCGCGCGCAACCAGTTTAACCCCTGTCAATCGCTGTCAGCCAAAAATAGAAGCCTACGATCTTTTGTCTCATTGGACGTCTTGGACTACTAGTTGCTCAATAGCGGGGATAGACCAGCCTAACGACCGGGAAGCCAATACCACCTTGAAGGCTTGACGCAACCTCTTCCACGTCTTGTCTACCGCCAGCACAACTTCACATTGCTCTCGGCAGCCTTGTGCCAGTCAGCTTCTACAACAGGCGTTGGCGCTCTGGAGATCCCCGCCTCCGCCACACTTTGTTCAGCGGCACGCTACCACGTCTGTCGATGCATCGACCCACCTGGAGACTCTCGTGCAGGCCTAGTTGTCGAGTTGTATGTGGATGGGCTACTGCAAGTGCGTGCCGCCCAACCCATTGCAAGCCCACACTTCGGATAGCCGCTCCAGCGAGTCTTGGTGATTCTTGATTCTTGGCCAGTGCCCCGTCTTTAAGACTATGTCAGTCCCCGGCCAGCAGTCTGGCACCCTTCTTCCGTATTCTCTTCTTTCCGTCTTCAGCCTTCCGTGCTGTGTCACTTCGCAGATCGTATAGAGGCTTCGTTGATCGAAGCATTACTGTCGTTTACCAGACTTTAATATTGACGCCGGCCGTCTTCCAAACCTTACCATAACGACTAATACACCTGCCTAGCGTTGCGTTAAGCCCTTGGGTTATATCAGATATCGGGAATAACCGACATAGACACGCAACATGGCTGATACACAAAACCGATATTACCCTCTGGACTCTTCGCTGGCTCGAAGACACAGAGGGAGACTTAATCCCATAATCGAGGAGGATAGCGACGATGGCATGGCTCAGAACGGAGGGCGCAGGACGAGACGCGCGGGCAATGCTCAACTCAAGATCGAAGCTTGGTTGACACCGATGAGCGATCATTTTCCGACACCGAGGGGGATGCACTACCTCTCCGCTCCTGTTCTTCCATCGTCGCCTTCTACCGACTCGGCTGCCGATACTTCCCCAACCACTTCCAGCAACCCCTGGAACCGCCATAGTGTTGCCACCGAGGCCACCGAATTTGAGGACCTTTACGATGTGACGGATGATGAGGACGATATGCTCAAGCGAAAGGCGTCTGCTAAGTCGAGGCAGGCCCCGACAAGGCAGCCTACTCCGCTTGTCATTCCAGTAACACGCGACAACTCTGTTGAGTCGTGGTCTGCTGTGGACAACATGAAGAAGATAACTTCTCCAGTACCCCTGACTCCTTCCGTCAAACTCACAATGTCGCCCGCGCAGATGGAATTCATGCACGAGCAACATGCTGCCCAAACTCCCACCATGTCTGCTCCTCCATCTTTGGATGGTAGCTTGACCTCTGAGCAACTTGCGGCCATGAGCGCTCCACCAACCCCCATCATTGGCAATGATGAATCAGGCAATGAGGATGTTTGGGCTGGAGTTCAGCTACAGCCTGGTGCTTTGGCTACCCTCCACGCCCTCGCCAGCGGCGACGAGAACCCTCATGAGCAGCCTGCTCAGGTTCTTGAGGTTCCTGAGCAGCAGCCTGTTCAGCCCACCACTGAGATGCGACAACAACCACTGCGACTGATCACTAGCTTTCAGCAGCAGCCTACTATCAACAGGGCTTTCTCTCCCAACCCCAACCGCCAGTCTCTCGCCGACTTGACCAAGCTCGATATTCCATCTCCTGGTGGTTTCTTCTCTGGTCTGTCTCCTCGAACCCGAAACACCTGGCACATGCCCTCCAAGTCCCCAGAGGACATGGCTCCGCCTACCTCAACCACTGCCGAACAGTTCTACCGTTGCCCCTGGAACATGGATGCTTCAGTTCCTCCTGTTCCTAAGCGCAAGGAGCTCGTTGAGGACTTCTACCGCAATGTCAGATTCACTCCTGCTCCCGTCGAGCCTATCGTCGAACAAGTGGTCGAACTTAACGAGGAGGATGACTTCTCGGATGACATGCCCACCGCTCGACCTGTGTTTGAGCACAAGACTGCCCCCTCCACTGTCGAGTCCGCTGATGCTCCAGCATCTCAGGCCGAGGACGCCCCTACTGAGATTGTTGTCGATTACGATCCCGACTATGCTCGCAAACAACAGCAAGAGGCCCTCTCTCACTTCGATCGCACTGAGCTCTGGCTCATGGCCCAGCGATCTTATCTCCGTGGTGTCCAGGATGATTCCTCCGAGGATGACGGTGCTTTGAACACTATTACCGAGGAAGCTGAGGAGGACATTGAATCTCCCAAGATTCAAACTGAGCTACCCCCTCTCAAGGTTCAGACTGAGCAGGCTGTCGTGCCTATCAAGAAGAGCGTTCGCTTCTCCAACCTTGTCTCGACATCTGATCACCCCAAGCGTCTGCCTTCCATGCTTGTCCGTCGAGAGTCTGCCTATTACCGAGCATTCCAAGACTATGTCATTCGCACCCAACGCCAGGATGTGTTTGTCCACCAGCTTGCTCGATTTGAAGCCATTCAGGCTCAACGTGTTTCTCTTAAAGACTCTCACCGAAACCAGCTTCTCGGTAAGTATCAACTCAGCGTCGTTCCCCAGTCCGCCAAGAAGCGACTCAGCGCCAACGTTGCTCGCGGCGACGACAACATCATCGATGACCCCGAGAAGCTGCGCCAAGAGAAGGAGGTTGAGGCCATGAACCAGATGACCGTTGCTGCTTGGCATGTTGCCGCCATGAAAATGCTCAACGGTGGTCGACTCATCTCTGCTCCAGTGACCAAGCGACTTGCCCGTCTTTCTCGCATGGCCACTGGTAAGGACGGTGTTACTCGCGAACGCGCAAGAGTCCTTGATCTTGGTGGACAAACTACCTGCGACTGGGCGTGGCACTGTGCTCTCCAGTTCCCCAACACCAAGGTCTACACCGTCACCACCAAGTCTATCCGTCAACTTTCCAACTGCAACGTCCGTGGTCCCCCTAACCATCGCCAAGTTGCCGTTGAGCGCTTCGCTCGCCTTCCCTTCCCTGATAACCATTTCGATCTCGTCTCTGCCCGAGAGCTGCACAGCATTCTCAAGTTGTTTGGCGAGAACGGTGAAGATGAGTGGGACACCTGTCTCAAGGAGTGCATGCGAGTGCTTAAGCCTGGTGGTTATCTCGACTTCTCACTCCTTGATTCCGATATCATCAACGCCGGTCCTGTCGGACTGGCCAAGAGCGTCGAGTTTGGCTTTGCTCTCAAGACTTTGGGCTATGACCCCAACCCAACCAAGCTCTGGCTCGGCCGTCTGGCCCGTGCTGGCTTCCAGGACACTCGTCGCATCTGGATGTGTCTGCCAATGGGCGCCAGGCGAAGCATGTACAAGCCTCCCACTCCACCTCTGAAGGACAGCCCCAACGGTCAGGACGTCAAGACTTGCCAGATGGACGCTATGGTAATGGGAAGCAGCGATGATATCGCCAGCGCATGCAGCATCGTAGGCGGCTGGAGCTGGGAGCGATGGCTCCTCCGCTGTGAGATGGAGAAGGTGGCTGGTGAACTGCGACTTGCTGACACCACCACCACCGGCGCTGCCATGGAGGAGGCTGGCAAGTGTCTGGACGGCGTTGCCGCCGTATTTGAAGAGGGTCGAAACTACAAGGCCGGCTTCCGCATGCTTAGCGGCTATGCCCAGAAGCCCAAGGCTGGCACTGAGACCATCAAGATTGCTCTCTGCGAGTAGTCGACTTGTGAATAATTTCCTTTGTCTACATGCATTTACTCGACTTTTATATAGATGACTTTTGCTTGAGAATCGGAGAATGGAAAGGGATACAACGATTAGGTACGAGGTACGACAAGTTCATGCATGATGCTGCTGGCACGTTTCATGGCGGGTAGGCAGGTTGCATGGCGAATGGGGTATGGATATGGATATGGATATGTTGAATACCTGCAGATACCACTGTAAATAGCAGAACATAGTGTTCTGACACTACTTGACAGAATATAATCTTCCTTTTGTTTGGCATGTTTAAGTCTTGCTATATCAATAAGTAAAATTAAGACTGATGGATAAATGCATTTTTTTCACTGTCATGCTAGTAGTATGTTCTTAACAGAGCCCTGTATGATTCAGAAACACAATATAAATGGCTGCACATGTTATTCACTCCTTTTCCTGGCAAATTTTCTAACTACTTCAGGAGCATATGCTCTTTCTTTGTTCTGGCCCGAGAGAATGAAGAAGCCTGGAATGTGTTTGGTCTTAGGGTAGGTTAGCTCCCGATGTAAGACAGAACTGGTAATGCTGTTTATCCATGATTAAGGATCTAAAGAATGAACAAATGCTTGCTTTATCGGAGTATATAGAAAAGGAAATGATAGAAACGTACTTAAAACATGCATTTAAATTGTTCATCCTTCTTCCTGACGATTATGTCCTTTCTCTTTCGTTATCGTGATGAAATCACGTGCTGCGATTGTTAATCGTTCTCAAACAGGAAAGGTCGGAAGAAAAACGGGACCCACATAGCCCGACAGCTTCAATCGTGCAAGCTCCATGACCCATCACCATTATTGACGACTGCACGGACGCCTAGAAAAAGCATCACCACCCACCTCGATATTCAACGTCGGATCGATTCGCCCATACTTGCTCCGGAAATCAAGATCCAATAATGTCGAACAACAACTGGCAGGAGGAAGCGATGCGACGTCTTCGTCAGATGCAGCAGGCCCGCGGCGGTTATGGAGGAGGTGGTGGCCCTCAGATGCCCCGAGCAGCCGGTGGCGCCCTCTTTGGTGGACTGCTCCTCGCTGGTGGTGCTCTCTTCCTGTCCAACTCCCTCTTCAACGTTGACGGTGGTCACCGGGCTATCAAGTACCAGCGATTAAGCGGAGTTAGCAAGGAGATTTACAACGAAGGTATGAAGGTACTTCATCGGAGGCTCCGGTCTGAAGGCTGACCTGGGGAAATAATAGGAACTCATATCAACATTCCTTGGTTCGAGACTCCGGTTGTGTACGATGTGCGAGCGAAGCCCCGCAATGTGGCGTCCTTGACAGGTACCAAGGATCTTCAAATGGTTAACATCACCTGTCGTGTGCTCTCCCGGCCGCAAATCGATGCCCTGCCCCAAATCTACCGAACACTAGGTACCGACTACGACGAGCGTGTGCTGCCTTCTATTGTCAATGAGGTTCTCAAGAGCGTTGTTGCCCAGTTCAATGCTAGTCAGCTCATCACACAGCGAGAGAACGTTGCTAGGCTGGTGCGAGAGAACCTCTCCCGACGAGCCGCCCGATTCAACATTCTCCTTGATGATGTCTCCCTAACCGTACGTGCTATAAAAATGTGTGACTCCTTCAAGAGTGCATCACTAACACGCAACAGCACCTTGCTTTCTCCCCCGAATTCACAGCTGCCGTTGAGGCCAAGCAGGTTGCCCAGCAAGAAGCCCAGCGAGCCGCCTTCATTGTCGACAAGGCGCGACAGGAGAAGCAGGCTATGGTTGTGAAGGCACAGGGTGAGGCCCGCTCTGCTGAACTGATTGGTGAGGCCATCAAGAAGAACAAGGCCTACGTGGAGCTCAAGAAGATCGAGAATGCTCGACTGATTGCTTCTCAGCTCCAGGAGGCTGGCTCCAAGAACAGACTGATGCTTGACTCAGAGGGTCTGGGTCTCAATGTGTTTGAGAATGGTGGAGAGAAGAAATAAGCGAGTGAGCTGTAAGGACGAGCTGTGAACGAGGAGGAGGAACGGAGGGACGGTGTTATGGGGTTTAAGTTTAATGTTACTCTCCACTGTATGTCTACCGATAAGGGCTGTACTATTAGGAATAATCAGGTAGTAAAAGCAAACTACCTATTCTGCTCTACTGAATTGTCTATAAGACCGGATTGAAGCGCATCACGAACAGTAACGCATTCATAATTAAGGCAGATATCAAATGACAGGCAACCATGGATGCCATGATCCATTTCACTACCACCTAGGGACGCCCCTCCCCTCCATAATATTAGCCTACAACCCCACCATCGATCAAGCTCGGTCAGCCCAACAGCACAAGTACCTTACTTGACTTTCACATCAGCCTCGCATACTTGGACCTTGCACGAAACCGCTTCTTTTTCCCTACCAGAAACAAATACCAGCTCTTGAGCACACGAAATCCGAACTTTTCATCACAACTGCTAAGATGTTGATCAAGTACGTCACCAACAGAAACTCCGACGTCATGTCGGCGAGCTAACCTCGCGACCAAACAGGGTCCGAACATTGACTGGTAAGGAGATTGAGCTAGATATCGAGTCCGACTACAAGGTAGCTTTTTTTTTAAACTTCATGATGCGGAATAGAAGCTTGGACTGACGAGTCGCAGGTCTCCCAGATCAAGGAAAAGGTCGAGGAGAAGGAGGGCATCCCGCCCGTTCAGCAGCGACTTATCCACGGCGGCAAGCAAATGTATGTTGCCGTCCACCAACTCAAACAAGATACATAGGATTGCCGGCTCACACGCTTTTCCTTAGGACTGACGACAAGACCGCTGCCGAATACAACCTCGTCGCCGGCGACACTCTGCATCTCGTCCTCGCCCTTAGAGGAGGAAGATGGCTGGCATAAGCAGTATTGAACGATTATCCGAATCATCAAGAGACCCGTCGACTCGGACAGTTTGTTGTGTTACGTTGAATATGGAAAGTTGCATTTAAACCGCGAGCGACAGGCAAGGCAATGAAGGAGGCTTTTCTAAACATCTGTGTATGCGCAAGATAGAACAGGGGACGCCAGGATGTCGCGAGGGAGCTGTGGTGCTGCGAGAACAAAAGCATCACCCAGGCACACGATGAGAACATCATAAGCATACGACAAAAGGCGCCATCATTCAAAGCGTGTAGCTTCTAAGTCTGCTGTGCTTGTCTTCCGATGTCTTCGCTGCTGTGGTACACATCACCGCCTAATATACATGTCCTGTTTTGCCAATTCCATTCTATTCCCAATCTATTTTTCATGACAGACTACCTCTTAATCGTAGTCCCTCCTAATAGATGTACTGTGTCTGTGTTGAACCGGTTGTTCCGTACCTTTTCCCAGATATCGCCTTTTATGATTTGACTCCTTCGATGCACCAGGGCGAACTGCCCTACATTCCAAAACAATGCTCCTAGTGTGCCGGCAATAAAGTTAAAGATAAAAGCAAGAAATCAAATTGTTACACCTCAAGCTCTCCTTTTTGGCTTCATAAAGATATCTGTGGCTTTGCGTTTGCGCGGCCCAACACCTAGCGGAGGTCGTGTGCCCGAGGTTGGTGGGGGCGATGATGATGGGCCAGGCTCGTCTGCAGGCTGAGGAGAGACTTTTGCTTGCTCAGGGCGTTCGACTGACCGGGATGGATTAAGGGAGGTTGTGGTAGTTGTTTGAGGCCTGGGGCCTTTATAGCTATTTGACAGAATGCCAGAACGCTTAATTTTGCCTACAGGCTTGATAGGAGCCGAAGGGGCAGGGTTCTTGAGGGATGAGGAAGATGCCCGGGAAGCTACCTTTCGAGGAGGAGAAGGTTCATCGCCATCGTCATCGTCATCAAACAGACCATCGCCGCCGCCGTCATCGTCTGACTCGGAGTCTGTAATATACTGTGCTCGCTCCTCGTGGGCCGTAACTGCTTCAGAAGGCGCTGGCTTTGGAATAGGAGCTCGAATGGGGGGCTGGGCAGCTCTTCGATAGTCGTTAATCATGGCTGCAGGAGCCTGACGGATTTTGGTGAGAGAATTCGTTGCTTGTGATGGTCTCGAGAGTGCGCCATGGATGCTTGCAATCTCCTTTGTCTCTCGTCGCACCTTGCGCATGACACTAGCACCGTTGTGAGTCTTGGTGCGACTACCCCTGGCGAAGTTGAGTGTGCTTCCGTTGGGATCTCGAGCACCAAAGCCCCATGGCTTCTTGGGTCCGATTCTCCCTCCACGAGGGAGAAGCCTCCTATCGTCGACAATCTTGCTGGTATTCTTCTCCTTGTCCTCCTTTAGCCCCATGAGGGCGTTCTTGAGCTTGGCCTCGCTTTCCATAAGGGCCTTTTGGTGATCTGCCTTGTACTTTTCGTAGACGCGATACCATTTCTGCGGGTTCGGAGGCTTGTATGCCTTTTGCTTGATCTCCATTGGAAACTCGTGCTTGATAAGCTTGAGCCATACTTCGCCGGTCTCGCCTTGAATTTGGGGAGAATTGAGTTCGATGTTACGTAGTTGTTTGGCGTTATCGACCTTGAGGAGAATAATACGAACGGCTGGGTAAGGAAGATCGCCGACGGTGTCGAGTTCGCGGATGTTCTTGATGCATGCCGAAGTGGCAAGTTCCAAGAGAGATTTGGGCGGCATCTTGGAGGCTTAGACCGATAGTGTATACTAGAATGATTTGTTTGATGGCTGGCGTTTAGGCGATGGTAATGTTTGTAGTTTCAAATCGGGCGGTTGGGGTTGTAGCTATGTCAGACTCGTGGGATATTATATGAATGAGGAACTTTGTATAGCGCCAAGGGCAGTTAATCAATGCAAAGCCTCAGTTGTGGGCTGTCAGGCATCTTTATCATCATGAATTTTGCCGAGCCATCATTCTCTTTATAGATGTAAGAAGAGTTTGAAGGATAAAGTTGATGAAAGCAAAGGGGAACCTTTCAACGAAGGTTGATGCACAACGTAGCTGTTGCGAATGTGATAGGTGAGGCTTCCTGGAATCCAGCTGGGGAAGTATACGCTGTACTTTATTAGGACTAAGCTAATATGCGAGTAGTAAAATGTAAAGAAATATGATGGCAGCAGGATCTGGTGACATAAATAGTACGACAGATTTCTAACTTTTACACGCTCAAACTACATCTATATTTGAGTGCGCATGTGAACTGTAGAGTTATTTTGACATGCCATGTCTCTCCACTAAGGTAATAACCTAGACATGAGTTGATGGCCCGTGCACCTAGCCTTTGTTCAGTGGAAGGCTGCTCGCCTAGGCCCAGGCTTATTTCGTCACTGGGAGCCTCAAGATTGTTGTTCGACTTTGTCCTCCTACATCAACCGTGCTTCCTCCAAGCCTAGCTAATATATCCTACTTGGCCTTAAACCTCCCTCGAGACCCCAATTTTGCGACTCTGTCCTTCGTGCCTTGCGGAGACCCGATTTTCTCCTTCCGCTTCTCCAATCCTCCGTCGCCATCCTCACGCGCCCGTCGTTCGTTCCAAACAACATCACCTACAAACATCATGGCCGAACCATACATTAAGCAAGATCCCTATATCAAGCCAGATCCCGAGGTCTCTGGATCTCCCGCCCAAGCAGATGAAGAAGATCTTTACGAAGACGCTGGTGATCTCGAGTTTTACGACAGAAATGCAGGCTCCTTTGAGACACTCTACCTCGCGCGTGTTCCCCGATACATGTGGGAAGCCTGGTACAAACTGACCGAGCGGCTGGGCGACGATGATGAAATCCAAATCGGCACTTTGCGAACATGGAATGAGCAAAAGCCAGACGGCAGCGCTGATGTTTGAATCCCAAGCAAGACATGGTGGCATCGTACTGATATAACGACAGACCAAACTTCGCATGCTCCTCGCCCCCAACTGTCCCGAACACCAAGTGTTGCCTCGCGAATATGACCTTGAGGTCCTCGAGCCCAATGTCAACAACCACTTCATCTTTAGCGAAGAAGATTTGCCTGGTTTCAAGGCACGAAGCAAGGCGCGACAGGAGGCTGCCAATGCTGGTATCCCTGCCTCATTATTGAGGCAAAAACAAGCCAACAATAACAATAATGGCCCGGAGCGAACAAACTACGACAGGAGGAGTCGATTCCAGCCGTATTATCGAAAAGCTGTGCCCAGTAGGTTTGGCCCTGCGTATATGTATTGAGGAGCAGTTTACTAATGCAACATCGCAGAGAAGACAAAGGTTTTTGGAAAGATTCATTATGATGTTCGCGTAGAGCCTCGCGATATCAGGGAAGAAGAGCGGCTGCTTCAACAAAAACTGCTCGATGCAGAGGCAAACAAGTCAAAGCTCCGAATCATCAGTCGAAACGCGGCTTCCACCATCGTCAACCCTGGAACTGCTGGCTCAGTCAACTGGGGAGGCAACTTTATCGTAAGTCTTGATATACCTTTCTTTGATTGTCGGCCATGTTAACACGAATTTCAGAAAAACACGGCCGCCACAGCCAAGCCAAAGAAGGGCGAGGTCTTCAAGGCTGCTCGTATTCCAGAAAACCAGCTTCTGGATCTTATTTTCGAGTGTTTTCGTCAGTATCAGTATTGGTCAATGAAGGCTCTGCGCCAAAAACTCCAGCAGCCCGATCAATACCTGCGCCAGGTGCTCGAGAAGATTGCCGTACTCAACAAGAGTGGTCGATTTGCCAACCACTACTGCCTGAGCGATGCTTATCGTGACAAGGGCGGCGCAGAGGCCCAAGAGGCTGCCGCCGAACCTATCGATGACGACGATGATGATGAAGAGATGGAGGACGTGCTGCCAGTGTCCTAGTGCACTGTCAGTAGACGTCCTATATGAGATCTGACAAGAAAAAAGGGGGGCAGCATTGTATTCCAAAAAATGTAAGAGAGGATCTTGTTTAACGCGTTATTGGAAGGACTCAAGGATAGGGGCTTTAGAGCGTGATACCCTTTTACTCATAGATTACCAGCCGTAATCAATTAATCAGCGAATTCTTTCAATAACAACGATGGGCTTGTGAACCTGGAGCCACCGTGGTTTTAGGTACTTTGCTTAAGCTCCTTGTAAATTCTTGGATTAGCTACTCTTCCGAGGTTGTCATGATCCACCCTCACTCAGTTATTAACGTTAGAACATACACCTACTACGTAATAAACTTCCCCGCAATAGCTAACAGCCTCCAAGTTGGTCAGAGGCGCTCCAAGTAAACGCCATATAGGAAAGATTGGTCAGCTATCTTTTGAGAGCAGGAGGATGTATTAAATCTCGACTTTAGCTCTGATGGTTACAATCATACACATTCTCCTCCTATTAATTATTCCGGCAACCCCGCTTACAACCACCTCAACTCAAACACAACTTCAATACCCTTCCTGTTACAAGATGCACCTGGTATTCGACTTTGACGGCACAATTACCCAGCAAGATACTATTGGGGAACTCGCTCGTTCAGCCATTGAGTTACAGAGGAACAAACATGGCCATGACCTCCAAGCCTCATGGGACCAAGTGGTTCAGTCTTACGTTGCCGACTACAGACACTACAAGGACAACCACCCATCGCCAGAGGATACACGAAAGTCGCTAGATCAAGAGATTCACTTTTTGTCAGGCATGAAGAATGTGGAGGAGACGTCCTTGGAGCGCGTTGCCAAGTCACGCATCTTTGCTGGACTAGATGCTGATACCCTATCGCAAGCCGGTGCCGATGCTGTTAGAGAAGGCAGGATCAAGATAAGAGATGGCTTCGTAGACGTGATGAATCTCGCTGGAGAAAGGGGCTGGAGCGTGAGCGTCATATCAGTGAACTGGTCCCGCGCTTTTATCCGCGGCGCTCTTCAGCCACATACGCTCGAGGTCGTTGCCAACGAACCAGCCATGGACGGAGTGATCACGGGACCAGAGTTTTTCAGCGGGCGGATGACAAACATGGGCGAGAAGAGAGAGGCTTTGAGGCATCTTGTCAAAGAAAAGGATGGCAAGGTGGTTTACTTTGGGGATTCCACGACGGATATGGAATGTCTGCTTGCCGGAGGGGTTGTCATATCCCAGGATGAGGAATCTTCTCTGCTGCGGACGTTAAGGAGGGTGGGAGTTTCTGTTCCGCATGTTGGGGAGAAGGATGATGGGAAGATATTCTGGGCGAGGGACTTTCGGGAGGTGTTGGAGAGTGGACTGTTGAACGAGTAGTATATTTAGACTAAGCTGGAGACTTAACGCGTTCAGTTGTTGGAACTATAACGAAGTGTACATAGTCGCTATGCTGTTTGTATTTTTATGAGATGAACATATAAATAGTAGTGAACAAGACGCATGGGCGATAGCTTGCTAAGTCTCTTTTTCTTCGATAGACTTTGTAGGTACTTTATTATATTGAAGAATCATCATAATAGTATAAACTTAATCAAGCCTCAAGCCATTATTTGTGTTTACGAATCCCGTATATACCTTGTTGATGGGCCCTTTGCTGCGCCATGCATTTACCGTCGGCAGCCTACATGTTCCTATATACTGTACAAACAGAATGAATAAAGTGTTTGTGAACACAAAGGGACCTTGCACTGTTCAGTGTCTAGTATAAGAATCACACAATGCTCATACTTAAGCATCTTTGACATTGACTCTTCAACTCAAAATATCCAGTCATCACCAAGCTCAATAATCTCGCATTGGATCTTGCTATACACAACCATCAGTATGTGCTTGTACGGCCGCGTTGAATTCAGCTGCAACCATGAACGCTGGGGTCTCTGCGTGAAGCAGTGTCACATGGCCCAAGACTTTCAAGCACAAAGGACAGAATATGACTGCGTGATCAAGAGGCCTCATGTGCCGACGTCGCGCAGGTTGCAGAGAAGATGCGACAAGTGTAATGCGCTGGATGACAAGTTTACCAAGGCGAAGAAGTGCATTCAAGATTTAGCAGAAAAGGTGAAGAAGATGGAAGATGGGGAGAAAAAGAAGGGAGAGGAGGGTAGTAAACAGAACGAGGAGGCTAAGAGCGAGCAAGGACTGGAGATTATCAGTGAAGATGATGAATAGGCGTAAAAGGAGGAAGACGGTCCAAGCTGAGGTAGCGAGTAGTCTCATGTAATTCAAACAAAAGCCTTGACGTTAGAATAGGTGACATACACCATGTAGAAACAGGATGACCATAACCATCTCTATTTTTTACATGCAAGGTAAAAACCGAAACCAAGTCTGGCTATCAACTACAGACTTCTGAATGCTAAAAACATAAACTATGTATCGCACCTCGTGGTAAATCTCAGCTATTTAAGTCTCCTTGTTCTCAAGTCTGGTTATCCTTTCCAAGGTCTAGAAATCTTACTCCAAAGTAGGTTGGACATAGACATGGATCTTATCCTAAACGGCCACATTCGTCCCCCTTTGGTGAAGACTCCATTGCCTCATCTCCAGAATCTGTCGCTGCCTCATACTCATACCACGAGTTAAGCCGCTGTCATACCCTCCCTCTTTCGTACCAGAGTCAACAGTCTGGAGGTCAGCCAAGTCGCCCGTAGCCCGCGGCTTCTCGTCGCGTCTCGCAGACAGGTAGAAAAAGTCCCAGAGAAAACTACGCTCCAACTTTCGCGGCTTTCCGTCAGCTGTCCAGTATCGCTCCTCGCTCAGCTCCTGCGAGAGATGCCTGCGGAAATACCTGTCCTGGGAAACCCACCAGGCTCTCCAAATGAAGAGGATCAGCGCTGTAAGAGGAATACATGTCGCCCAGTAGGGCCAAAAGTGCTGAACGAAACGGTTCGCTTTGCCGGCCTCGCTTGTATCCCCTGAATCCTGAGAGTCGTCTTCCTCTGGACCGAGCCAGTCAAACATGGACATACCAAAGAGCGTGCCGAGAAACTCTCCGGGAAGGAAGATGGCGGTTATGACAGCCAGAGCTTTCATGGACGAGCTATCGCGTGATGAGGACACGGCCATCCGTGCGTTCAGGATGTTATCCTCCTGGGCCATCTTACTGTAGATCTGTGATGTGTAAGCGCATGTTTCTTCATGACGACTTTAATGGTTGCTTACAATATCAATCTGTGCGCGGCATCTAGCCTCCGACATGCGTCTATCAGTTTCAAGACCCATGCAAAGACGTAGCAGTCCGTCGAGATACTGTCTAATCTCGTGCCAATGAGGTCCCAGAGAATCACCGTCCGTGACTTCATCAGGCAGCTGAAGTCTAGGAAGATCCCTGGGTGGCATAACCGGGCTTACGGGAGGAGGTCCTCCTGAAGGATCAGCGAGAATAGGACTCAACATGCTGAGGTCATGTCCCAAGTGAAGAGAATTGCCCATGCGTTCATTCAGCTCGTCACCAGCCAGGATCAAGACCTTGACGGCACGTTCCATCCAGCGAATCGTATCAAGTAGCTTGATGGTGTCCTTGAGTACCTCGTGCGCCCTCTTCATGAGTTTGGTCATGGTCATTGGGCCCCATGCAATCCTAGCACCATCTTTACCGTTACTAAAGGTACGACTAAGACGCCTACCGGTCTCCGACTCATCGAAGCCAGCAATGTTACTAACATCCCATTCTAGATGAGCCACGTTGGAGTTGTTTTCAATGACAGCTTCCTCGCATCGCATAAACTGCACTTGAAGTAGCACGACAGGTGTGATTAGAGGATGCGCCCAATGGGTTCTGCAAGATTCCAGACGGTGATCGTATTCGTCAAGATCGTCGAGGTTATGCCTTCGCGGTTCCCATGACTGTCGGACTAGGATGGTTGCGGAACGCTCACGGACGTTGTATGTCATGGAGAGAAAGTCGCAAGGCGTCTTTGGCATCTCTGAGAAGGCGAGAATGATGCCTATGTTGTTAGCTGCATTGCTATTTATGATAGAAACTAACTCACTTAGCTGGGACCTGTCTTTGGACCAAAACCTGGATTCCGTCGTGGTTCGTGTTGAATACTGCAGTGTAGCAGGATGGAGATTCATAGCCGCGAGGTCGTCAACTGTCATGCTGAGAATCTCTCGGCCACCATCATAAATAGTTTTGCGTTTGAAGCAGATTCTATGCACAGTTAGTACAAATGACTTTTGTTTGTGTATGCATATATATACTCACACTCTACGAATTCGGCCCTCCATACCAGCTGATGGTGCTTCGTCTTCGTCTGGCTTGCGAAAAGTGCCCTTCGGTACAAGTCAGCTTCCTCTTCTTCTTCCTACTAGACAGCTATATACTAACATCGCGATCAAGCATGTGCCCTTGACGAAACGCTAGATCAAAAAAGACAGTTCCTGACGAGTCATTGCGGGTAAAGTGATGGACAATATGTTCGTCGTCCGCCCAAGGATCGCGCAAAGTCGCAGGGCCAGGCTCCTCTGGGCGCTTGTAAACGACATACTCGTCATATTCAATGTTTGACGGGGTGTCCTTGTCAGTGATGAGAACTTGGCCGGAGCAGGCCTTCTGGTCATAGTTGAACAGGTCCAGCCCGTGGTGTATCAACCCCATTAGGGTGGTTGCGCGCCGCCGCCGGAGACCGACAGCGTAGTCTTGCGAGACTTGAGAAGAACTGCCACCCTCTTGAACGGGGCGGAAAACTCTGGATTCATGAGTTTCCTGGGGTTGAAGAGGTTGTCAAGCTCGATCAATACTGGGAATGTTGAGCGGGGATGTAAGTGAGATGTCCTTTTTTTCGCAACGCAACGCAACGCAACTACGAATGCACGCAATGTCATCAGGCGTCAAGCAGCGGGTCGCGCGTATTTATGAACTGTCTTGAAGGCTGGTCGCCAAGACATTTATTCCTCAGCCCAACAAGGATGCCCGGTTTATCAACAGCCCGAACTGCAACGTCGGCGGCCATCGGGCAACGCACGCCGGCGTCATGGGACCACTTTGGAACTTGGGGGCCGGGGGTAGAGATTCCCTCAGCCTCACTAGAAGATCTAAAGACCCGTAGACCCGGCCTCGGAGCGAATGAGGACGGCGTAGAGGTGCCCGGGGGTCAAGCTACGGAGGCTTCAGACCCACACGGAACGGGGATCGGAGGTCATCGGTGGGTGGCTTAGATCCGGGGGAATGAACAAGTGCAGGATTGGCCAATGCTTTGGCTCCAACATAAGCGAGCTGCCATTCTGGGATTAAGCCGGGTGAACTTTGTCAGCTGTTCCCAAGTTCAACTATAACGGATTTGTCTTTACAATGCGGCGAGCATGGCAATGCTATGCAGGCTGTGTCAGGAAGCGGACACAAGAAGATGGTCCAAATGCTGCCCGACAGAGGCACCGATATGGGCTGTCTCGCGTAGACACAGTTTATAAGATTGTAAGAGTTCGACTAGACCTCCAAGTATGTGGGACAAATCCTTTCTCTACGGATGAAAGAAAGCAGCCAAATCAATAATAATTTAACATAGCTCTCTGCCGTTCGGCTCATGCTTCCAGTCCTGCTTTTAACAGAACATATCTTTCGTACGAGGAATGTTCCTAATGTTCCGGTAGGTCCGGCGGATGCATTGTAGGTCTTATAATCGTTCCATGTCTTCCAACTTTGGCCAAAGGCTCATCTCGTCCCATTCGAATGCATCTTGAGCAGTATCGTGTTGTTATCTCATCGCCAAGATAAGCAACTGCCCAATGCCGTCTGTGATTAGGTGCAGGATCGATCAAAAATTTAGATTGAACAGCCAAATCATCGACATTATCGACCGCGAATTCTAACTGGTGTGTTGGTTCTACGGTTCCAAACCCCTTCCATCATTCAGGGATTGGGCTATCCCTATAACCGATAGCTATTGCCATTTTACCGCTGCGGATGCTAGGGCCAAAGCCGCTACGCTAGGCAGTTGTATATAGCACCTGCACTGGCTTAGCTGTTGATTCTACAACTACATGCCGATCATCAAGAGAAACACACTTCAAGTTTGAGTTGAAACTGGCAAACCAGGATGCTGTGACCAACATGCAGAGCAGTCGTCGCATTATACGACGGAGCCTAGAGATGCCTCAGTTCGCCTTCTCACGAGCTGGCGTTCTTAAAAAACGTCTGCACCCTCTCTATCCTCTCTTACTCAAAGGACTCTCAAATACTTCATCGGCTGGTAAGTCATCGTGTGGCTATAGAATTCCATTCACGCAAAAACAAGCGCGACAACCCTCTCTTACTCAACATGGCGAGCGTGCAGGAGGCAGAGCAGATTGTGCGACGCCTGACTAGGAAGTATGGCTTTCTGAACGAACAGATGATGGACGATATCGTCGAGAAATCGACGACAACTGGATGGTGATGGAAAGCGCGGTATCGCACTCTGTTAAGATGTGAGTGCCTAGGCCAAGTTTATGATTGTAGTTACTAATAAAATCATTTGCTAGATTGGCAAAACAGATCTACGGCAGCGGCGCTCGATTTGTCTTTGAACTTCTTCAGAATGCCGAGGACAACAATTTTAAAAAGGCTCACGCAGCAAGTAAACTGCCTTACATCTCGTTCAAGATATATCCGAATAAGATCATCGTCGATTGCAACGAAGTCGGATTCACAGAGCCGGATCTGCAAGCTATTTGCGCTGTTGGCAAAAGTACCAAGTCAGCTTCCCACGGGTATATCGGTGCCAAAGGTATTGGTTTCAAGTCGGTATTCATCACCGCGTCTAGAGTTCATATTCAATCTGGGAACTTCTCGTTCGAATTTCGGCACAACAAGACGGACCCGGGTATAGGCATGGTCAGACCCATCTGGGTGAGCC
The DNA here is from genome assembly GCA_021655885.1 of Fusarium abutilonis. Classification (NCBI taxonomy): domain Eukaryota; kingdom Fungi; phylum Ascomycota; class Sordariomycetes; order Hypocreales; family Nectriaceae; genus Fusarium; species Fusarium abutilonis. The sequence continues at coordinate 112,532 of JAJJWN010000156.1, read as the reverse complement.
CATCTGAGCCCATCCCTAGCCCTCTGACCCGCATGACACTATACATCCATGATCAAGGAGACCCGGGTGAAATTCAGCAGCTGAAAAGGATCATCTCTATACAATTTGATGATCTGCAGGAAACTTGCTTGCTCTTCCTCCACAAACTTAAGAAAATCAGCTTGGAGTTCTATAGTAAGGACAGTAAACTCGAGCGATCGAATTACTTCCGCAAGCACAAAATCGACAAATATCGCGTGCCTCTGAAAACCACCCCTATTACTCATGGGGATAAGACTACCCAAAGTCAAACTTTTCACATCACAAGGCATACAGCGACCGGCTTAAGCCGGAGCGACAATCGTGAGCTTCCCGATACTAAGGAGGCTAAGAGGATTTCCTCTAGAGCTGAAGTCGTCCTGGCTTTTCCCATCACCTACAACTCTAAACCGCTTATCACACGGAGGAACCAAGACCTCTTCGCATTCTTACCTCTTAGAAGATCCGATTACAAGGTTGGCTCCATCTATCCATTGCTACACGATAAACATGACTAACTCCGGTCTAGTTTCTGATTCACTCTGATTTCGATACGAACGCCAATCGGCAGGATATTGTCACCACATCACGAAGAAATCTCGACCTCCGTAATTAGATTGCAACTGCATTGTTTCAAGCGGTTATGCAGTTCTGCGAGCATCCTACACTCCTCTACGACTGGCCAATGTTCCTCCCATCTCTAGATAACAGTTCCGATGCGTTCTGATCTGGCCTAGATCATGGGATACAAGACTTGATGAAGAACGGGCCAGTGTTGAGATCACGTAATCGAATTAATTTACGCCTCATGAGAGATATTGTCATTCTTACCGGTGATGCAATAGGTGCAGAAGGATGTCCTTTATTCGACGACCCAACCAAGGATTTATACCTCTCGCCCAACTATCCTTAAAAGGCAATAGATATTCTGAAAGACTATGGCCTAGAACGATTGTCTACCCAAACAATGGTCAGTTTGCTGGAAACCGATCTCCGGAGTCCTAACTCCAGGCTGTATAGAAAAGATATAACCGATGAATGGCACTCAGCTGTGGCACGCCTGCTTTCCAAACTGCTCAAGAGTTCTCAATCTGCGGGACAAATATTGAGATTGCTGTCTTTGCTCCCTCTTAAGTCCGGGGCGTGGGTATCGACTACGCCTGGGCCAGTGTATTTTCCAACAACAGGGGATATCAATATACCTGACTCCTTAGACCTCAGGGTAATCACCGTTCGCGCATCTGAGAACTCGCATCGAAACACCTTATTCCGACGCCTAGAAGCCCATCAGGCGACAGATAACGAAGTAAGAGCATCAATTCTTAGATTATTTAACTCAAAGTCCTTATTATTTGATGATATGAATGAGCACTTGGGCTTCCTTTATCTGATACACTAGATAGGGAAATACGCAGAGGAAGACTATGCAAAAGCACAAGTTGTTACTGATGCTTGGATACGAAAGAGCCCGCGTTAGATAGACATCTATCTCCCTGGAACATACTATGCGTACAGCCCGGCCACCCTTTTGGCCGCTAAAGGCGCTTTACTAGGTTTTCCCGCGGACTTCCTGAACTAAGTACATGGAGAGTGCTTCAGATAGACCGAGCTTATCACACCTAAGCTGGGAGAGATGGCTCTGTGATTCCATCAATGTATGGGAACAACTGAGGCTCGTGTCACGAGATGGGCGCGCTTTATCGGACACCTTTCCGTATATCTATGAGCATCGTCCAGAAAGGTTCTTAGGACTATTTGAGCACCTCTGGTTACATGAGAAATTAAGTTTGATGAGAAATCGAACTCTTTGATCAAAGATTGAGGATTTTTCAGCCAAGGAACTCTGCGGTGTGAAATTTCCAGTTCAGTTGAGAGAGACCTGGCTTCCCCTTAAAGCTTTAAGAGAGCTTGTCGACCGCTATATGGAGTATCCTGAGCGATTCCCCTTTCTCAACCTCGAGGAATCAGACACGACCGAACAGGTTGGATCAAAATGGAATTTTCTGAGCGACTACTTTTTAGTCAGCAAAAATGATGGCGTGGATTTCCTACTTGAGGTGCTTCACTGCATTCAGCGATCATGCCCTATGCCGTCTTCCCATAGTCAAACACGAAAGGTGTTTGACTTATATATTGCCATCTACGCCAAACTTGCCGTCACCAGTGATAGGCCTGAGGCAATTCGCAAGATTACGTTAGTATTACATATTCTGTGTGGAGGTGTCAATTTATGATTGATCTCTGATCAGGCAATTCTTTGAGTGGGGAGGCGTCCTTGATCCCAATGAGAAGGATCCTATGTGGACGCGATCTTCGTGCTGTTTATGGGTCGCACCGCCAGGCATGGTCATATATCACTCTCTCAGAGCTCTCTACGTGGACAGAATGGATAATGAGAAATTTAGGAACATCGAGAATCTATTCAAACGAACACTCCATATTCGGGATGCGTCGTTGGAAGACCTGGTAATCGAGCTGGACGAACTCCGAGAGACAGGTTGTGATGAAACACCTCGCATACGAGCAACATACTATCACTTGGATAAGTCTACAGTACCTTTGTCGGATCTGAAGTACGTTCGCAGTTGGCTTCAGGATGAAAAGGATTGCTTCTTGCACGAGGCTAATGCGAGAACAGAGCTGAATTTGAGGCATCCCCCCTCATATACTGCGAAACGCGACATGGCGAGTCAGGTTGGTACAAGACCTCAGATTGCTTGTGGTCTAGCGAAACAATCATCCGTGGTAAAGCCATCCTAGATGAGTGTTGGGAAGCTTATGAGAGCTTTTTTGTCGGCAAACTAGGCGTGAAGCTGCTCGCCCTGCAGATGGTCTACGATGAACTGCGGCAATCACCCGGGAACAGCATGGAAGAGATCAAAGTGGTTGTTTTATCACTGAATGGTCTCTTACAGACAGAAACGACGTGTTTAGATCCGGAGCCGATCAGGCAAGCCAAGGTCTTTCCGGTCAGGTACCTAACTGGTACCGTCGTTTTGAACTCTGTGAGCGTGGACTTTGCCATTGGAGACTGTGACAAGATTGCTCTCTTGGACTTTGAAATGGAAGACGTCAGTCTCCTCAGACCCTTAATCGAGTGGCTAAGACTCCAAGATCGGTACTTTTCAAATTCTGTTGAAGAAAGTACTTTCATCCTCAATGATTCGGAACGCCCGGTTTCTACACCTAATCGTGATCTCAAGCGCAAAGCTTATCATATTTCTCGGTACGTATCAATAGATGGGGGTATTTCTTTTGTTTTTATTTAGATTAAAGATATTAATCACGGCTTATCGTACAGTATCGCGGCTACTTTCAACAGCCCTCGATTTAAAGACAGCCCACTTCGTCTCTACGAGCAGCTACGCACAATGGAAGTCGTGGAGGTTGAGAGAATATCTTCCGTTTTGAAGATCTTTCAAAACAGACAGTCATTCGAGATCCCAGTAGCAACCGCCACTGAGCATATCGATGACTCGAAAGGGGGGCTCACGATTTATGTCCCAAAGGACCGTAGAGCGCAAGAACTCTGCTTTGGCTGAGTCCTTCCCAGGAAACTCGCTGCATGGCTAATGCGATCTCCGAAGAGCCTTACCGATGGAACAATCGAAACAGATGCAGTTAAGGTGTTGACTGTAATATTTGCAAGTGATCGATCCGTCCTTGATGACGTTCTCGACGACCAAGGGATCTTACAAGTGTCATTCGAAGACGAGGATGAATACGACAGTGACGTGGCAGAGAAGCACCAGGTAGAAGATCAGGAGAACGAGGACCAAGAACAGCGATCATCCCATTATGATATCGATTCTGATGAGACCTCTACTGAACCACCAACCCCGATTCATTCTTCGATAAATGCTGGCACGTTACCATATGCTGGATTGTCTGAAGCCACGCCAGAAGCAAGCCCCGTTGAGATACAAGTCGAGACTATCTCCCAGAGGAGCCACATGCCATATCAGCCTTCTTCAGGGAGGTTGCATCACTCCTCTCGACCAAATTTGGTCCATGGCTCATCACGATCACTACACCACCCATGTGATCAAACTCCTTCAAACTCATCACCGGCCAGGGCTGCTCTGTCTGAGCAGCAATCTCTTGAGGATGCTAGATATCGTGTAGTCCTGGACAAGGTTATTGAAAAAGCCCGGAGTACGGCATTCTCATCCAGAGGGTCATTCGATATGAGTCATATGCGGAACGCTCTACCCGGCGGTGATACAAATGCTTACGAGAGCTTCGACGGGTTGGACGTCATGGGTCAATTTCGATCAACTAATCAGTTGGAGCATGACAAGAAGGCTGGGGCTGCAGGCGAGTTATACGTGAGCAACCCAACCTGTACATCGCATGTTTTCGAGGCTGACTGAAGTGTTCGTACAGGTATTCGAGCTCCTATCGCGTCTTGACATGCCAAATTGGGATCGTGCGAATTGGCAAAGTACGATCAGATCATACGTGACTATCCACCCAGACTAGTCCTTAGCTTGACGAGAGGTTCACACAATCTGAATGAACCTGCCCACGAGATTCAGCAACTTGTTAAAACATTTAGTCATTTATTAACAAACGAAAATAGGACTACTAAGCGTTTATGTCGGGCATAAAGATTTAGGCGCAGGCTTAAGAGACATATCATGGAACTCATGTGTCACATTCGTAGCCGGTTTGCTGCCCGGCTTATTAATAATTATGTATTCCATAGAGATGATTTGAAAGTAGTCTCTTGCCTCAATGAAACTGCCAGAGTAGTACTCATAAAGACCTACTCATCGCCTCTATAAATGACGAGTTGAATTTGGTATAGAAAGTGCCAGTTACTACCGGAGCTCTTGAACTACCCTGTGATAAGAGACACCACTGATAAGACAATGTAGTCAAGAGAAGACCGCCCTAATTCTGAATTGGCCTTTGACAGGCTGATTGTTATTTGTTTGATCGCGATCGATTTATATGCACATGAGACACTTGATGTGGATGGATGGATGGATGGCGATAAGGTCGGCTATAGCGACATTACAAGTTGATGCTCGGGTTCTAGGGTACCTATGCAATCAACGTCAGATAACCAACGCAAATTCCGATGCGAACAGGCGACATGACGACTATTAGATCGAGTTTGAGAACGACTGGAATGAAAAAGGGCAGCTGGAATGTCACTAAAGGACATCGCGCAACAATTATCGGCGTTGACGATGGCTTCACCAACATAGCGCCATGGTAAGCCATCTCTGGGGCTGTGACTCTTAGTCCCAGTCTTGCCGACGTAAGCAGTATGAGTCAGGCACAAGTACGAGAGAAAAGAAAACTGTTTATTTAAAATAATGGGCGCTTGGTCATGGTGATGCCTGTTTTAGAAAGCTCAAGTTCAACTGATCGGTCCATTGTTGAGTCCAGATCGATTATTGGCGACGCCTTTACCAACGCTCATGCTCTGATTCATGATCTAGACCATTCGTATTATGGAAGCCGTTGGGTCTCAAGATTTTCCCTTGATGAAACTCGATATAGTATTCAGAAGTTGTTATTTTGAATTATTGAAGGATCATGATGCCCCTTGCGCCGCCATGAGAGTCCCTTCAAGTGATTGGGGTAAGACATTATCGGGAGCGGCGTTTTGAGTGCCCTGGCGAGGGTGGTTTGAATCAATCAATTAATTGCTTTCCATTTATTGATATTGATATAGGTAGGTAGTTGATAGACTGGAGTTGACTCATCATAGTTTACCTGATGCCCTTGACTTATATGCATCATGCCACTGTAACTGCGGTCAAAGTGGAAACAACGGGCCAGGAACAAGAACAGAAGGCGCAGATTTCAAAACCAAAAGGAAGGAGGCTTACGCAGGAACAATTGTAAGGTCCAGTTGCCATTTGATTCGTCCAAATGTTACTTACTGTATAGTACCTATTTTATAAATGGCTTTCAACTTGGACCCAAACTCTATCTTTTCATCACAACACCATGAACTTCAAGCCTACGGACTTTTTTCAGCCCCGACAAAATCTACTCTGATCTACTACAACTTATATCACAAAATTCGTTAAGTCACTATGCCGATAATCATCGTCATGTCTTAAACTCCCGCCATCCCTCTCTAGCGCTATCGACCAGTGATTCCAGACACTAAGCGCATTCCTCGTCAAGGTCCCAAGACATACCAAGACCACGTTTTAGGGGACTGTGGCGCTCGATAAGCTAGTAAATCCAGCTTGGAATATCTCATCCGGCGTCAGGGCGTTCCAAATCGAGAACGACATCGCCTTGACCGGCCCCAAGTGGGAGATGGCGTTGCTTTCCGCAGTATGCTTTGGAACCCTCTTTCGACCAACACGTGTCCCAAGATACGCTTTCGTCTATATGCTAGACTACTTCTAGCCTGTATGGCTGTTGAATATCTCCATAGAACAAGTGGCGTTGATTCATCATGTCCCAGATCATAAATTCGCCTCGATTCCCGTGTCTCACTCCCTTGTTCCCCCTTCTCATCCAGTAGATCTCACCCTTGAGCCATTCCTTTTTCATCCCTACTAACTCAGCCCACGTCATTCGTTCTTTACACCTGTCTCATCCTTTAAAGCGGTTCATTAGTCTTCCGGTTCCGTCACCTGCTGTCTGTCTCATAGCCCGCCTGACTTCAGCATATTGTCTCAACTTCAACTCTCATTATAAGGCTATTGAATTCTATCTAACCTGCTTTTAAACACTACCTCAAAACCTCACTAAGAGTCTTTCCTTTACAAAGAGCTTATTCACACTCCCTTATATATAAGGCACCTTGATACTTGCCAGTACTCACTCAACTCGACTCGCCATCAACCATCACCGTCTATACCTTTTCAAGTCTGGAGACGCTCTCACCTTCACCCCCGGATTCTCATCTGTATATCAGATATGCTTAAGCAACTCATTCTCATCGCGCCACTCCTGGTCCAAGTAGTCCTTGCTGCCCCTGGAGTGGAACCTAGACACCAGCATCTCCATGGAAGCATGGAGCACACCCATGGTCGGATCGAAGACCAAAAGATGACTACTTCTGTCCGTCAGGAAACAAAACAGACTGCAGCCCCCCGGTTCATTCCACCCAAGATGCCTCATGCGCCCAAGCCTGACCAACCCAACCAAAAAGTCCAAACAACTAAGACTGTCGAGTCGCCTGATTCAAAGGAGACGGTTGTTCCCCAATTCATTCCGCCAAAGATGCCCTTTGTCTCCAAGACATTCAGGAAGCAGCAAGCAAACAAGGAAAAGTCTGGTGACACTGCCTCGATTGCCTCTGTCAAAAACAAAAAGGTCAAGGTAGAGAACAAGGATGATGACAACGACAACAAACTCCCTACTTTTATCCCACCCAGGGCGCCTTTCAGAGGTCCTCGCAAGCCTCAACAAACTCAGTCCAGCGGCGATCTTCCCCGAGACATACTTCCCGAGTTCATCCCGCCCAGGAACCCTTGGCCCAGACACAACACTCGCTCAGTGGATTCCGATGACCAAGATTCCCAAGGAACCGTCACATCTGACACCAACCGGAAGGATTCTAATGAAGAACCCGCCTCTAAACCTTCTCATAATCTTAAAAAGCGTGAAGAGGAAGATGAGGAGGTAGTTGGTGAGGATGAGTTCTTCGGAGACGACTCTGATTTCGATTCAGAGGCCTTTCCGCACCTGGCTGTTTCTGAAGACGATGAACCCAACAATAGCTCTACCGAGGAGCCTGATAACACTCCCACTGAGAATGAGTCTCAGAACACTCCCACCGACAATAATTCTGAGGGCGCTTTAGTTGACAACGGAATTGGCCAAACGGGTGACAACGAAGAGGCTGTGGAAGATCAGGAAGGTGGCTCATACAGGAACCACTTTGGTGGTGATTTTGACGACGACGATGACGATGATGCCAATGACACTCCCACACGTCTAGAGGTTCGGGGTGCTGGAAAGCGGAACATGCTCTACTTTACAAACTGGTGAGTTATTGCATCTCTGTCAGCCACTAATGGGTACTAATAATGAAGAACCAGGGGTATCTACAAGGACGGGGCCAACTTCCAGCCCAAAAACATTCCGGTAAAGGAAATCACACATATTCTCTATTCCTTTGCCAAGGTGAGCCCCAAAGATGGAACTGTGTAAGTATATGCACTCAGCCCTTGAATTCAATGGAGGATTTGGCTAACAAGTTGATAGAGCGTCTTCGGACAGTTATGCGGATACAAATATGCGGTTTGATGGTGATTCTTGGAACGACGTCGGAAACAATGTATATGGATGTGTTAAACAGCTTTACCTTCTCAAGAAAAAGAATCGCAATTTAAAGGTATTCCCATTACCAGGATATAAATACTCTAGTGTGAATATGCTAAGATACTAATAGGTGCTACTCTCTATTGGGGGTTGGAATGGAAGTCCAGACCTCGCTTCTGGAGTCCGCACCCAAGCTGGTCAGAACAGATTTATTGCAACCGCCGTGAAGTTGATAACCGACTGGGGTTTTGATGGAATCGACGTTGATTGGGAATATCCTGCCAATGCCCAAGAAGCTCAGACCTATATCAAGTTGCTTGCGGGTTTGCGACAAGCTCTCGACAAACACTCAACAAGCAACAAGCTCAACTATCATTTCCTGCTCACTGTCGCCACTTCCGCAACTTCAAACCACTACAAGGTCATGAACATGAGAGGAATGGATCGCTACCTAGACGGTTGGCATCTCATGGCGTACGACTATGCTGGTCCTTGGGATACCACCACAGCTCACCATGCCAACGTTTACCTGTCCAAGCCAAACCCCCTTTCGACAAAGTTTAGCACTGATAAGGCTGTCAGTGACTATATCGCGGCTGGTGTTGCTCCTAACAAGATTCTAATGGGGATGCCTCTCTATGGCCGTTCTTTTGCCAAAACAGACGGCCTAGGCAAGCCTTTTCAGGGTGTTGGTGGCGGGTCTCTTGAGCCAGGAATGTACTCACTTAAAGACCTCCCTCGTCCTGGAGCCACAACTCAGCACGACACCGAGCTTATGACTGCCATTACCTATGACAAGAAGAAGCGGGAGCTTGTAACGTTTGACGATGTCACCACGGGTAAGCTCAAGGCTGGTTATATCAACCAAAAGGGCCTTGGTGGTGCTTTTTACTGGGAGGCCAGTGGCGACAAGCTTGGGTCTGGTAGTGTCGTGGCAGCTGTGAAGCGCACGATGGGATCGATCGAGCAGTCCACGAATCTTCTCAAATACCCTACGAGCGTGTATGCTAACATGAGGGCTGGTATGCCTTGAGCCGACTCGCAGCACTTCTTACGTTTCCTTTGTACTAGACTTTGCATTGATAGGAGCTGACTTTAATCGGAGTTTTGGTTGAAGTATCATGGGTTTTTTAGTGTGTGATTGGGATCTTGTCACTTGATAGACTATAGAACAGCCTCGACTAAGATATACATTCTTTTCATTAAAACCTGCTGTATGCTACCACACACTTGCATACGGTGCAACCTATACTTCAGCCTACGTAATGAGGCATGTAGTAATTATTGTGCCGGAGACGAGTCTATCCATAGATTTCGGGGCAGCAGGATTTAACATCATTCAATTATAGTCTTCTCTTGTGCTCGGGAAATCCTTTATCATCCAAATCCGCGCCTAGATCTATCTCTTTTCACCTCGAGGCATCTCAACATGTTAAGCAAGCTTATTTATTACACTTGAATAAAATAACAAACTACATGCAGCATATTGATACTACCTTCAAATTTAATAAGATTGCATAGGGACTGAATATGTAACTTGAAACAAAGCTCTGTTTATTCCCTGTCTCTTAATCTACAGGCTCTTCCAACATCACGTAGGTAGGCAATTTAACTAACTACAGCCAGCCACGATGACAAGAGAAGTAAACTACCATGGTCACAAAAAATAAAGTCCAAAAACACCCTTGATCACAGGAAGAAAATCCCTCTGATATTAATACACGCCATTCTCCGACGTCTTGAGAGCCATTTCCATCTTTCAGTAAAAAGCCCCCTTTTCATCAGACTTACCATTTTCACTTCATCGAATGTGGGGAAAAGGGCCGCCCTATGGCCTACAAGTCATGGCCCTGGGGAGTCCCCGACGCTTCGACGCCATGGAAGGCGTCTCCGAATGCCGAGTCATCCATATCCATGCTGAGATCTAGACCCTCACCGAGCTCGCCCGCTGAACCGTCCAGCGTGGGGCCGTCGAAACTGGCGAGGGCGTCGCCCGCTGTGTCGAGATCACCAAGGGAGCTGAAGTCATTCTGGTCAAAGGAGATAGAACCGCCTGGTGTTCCAGCTGCTGGTGTGGCGCCGGCAGAAGTGGTCTTGGCTCCTGACTTGGCAGCGTCGACTCCTGCTGCCGTGGGAGTGTTGGCGTTGGCAGACGCTGTGCCTGAGGTGAGTCCTTGGTTCGCTTGTGATGGGTCGTGCGTAGATCCATCCTTGGGCACGACCACCCAGTCTCCGCTACCAGTTCCTTGATCTGGCGCTGTTGTAGTGTGGTCTTTGGACCCTTGAGTTCCGCCCATGGTGATATCGCCGCCAGAGCCAGATGGAAGATTGACATTTGAAGGGGTTCCAGCTCCAGATTGAGCCGCTGAAAGCTGAGGCTGGGGAGTGCCAAAGTTGTTCAGGGGCGTAGAAGTGGTAGAAACGCCAGTGTGCATCTGATCAAGCAGCCCAGCAACGGTACCGCCCATGTCAATATCAGACTCGCCAATCATAATACCGCTGTTCTGCGAGCCAGAACGTGAAGGCTGTTGAGATAGTTGTGTAGCTGGGGCCTGAGCAGGCTCTGGTGCTGGTGCCTGATAACCTCCATCTTGAATACGAGACACCGTCGGCTTGGCATGGACCTTCTTCCCAGTAGCATTCTCAACCTCGGATACGACCTCATCGATTGTTTTCGTGCTGACGGTGTGAGGAGTATGGTCCTCATCGTGCGGGTCTACTCTACCCTCAACTCGCCAAATCTCAGGGCCTGTGCCCTCAACAACGGTTCGAAGCTCCTTCTCCTTGACGTTGAGGATGGAACTCTCCTTGAACTTTGCAAGAGCTTCGGCATGGTCGGCCTGCATCTTCTCAATCTCGGCTTTGGTAGACTCGATATGCTCGTTAACCCGCTTTCGGAATTCCTCGGCCTTTTCAGGGTCAAGGCGACCGATGTAAGGCTTGTCAGGTACAGATGTAAAGGCTTCAGCTCCCTGAGCAGGGAAGATGCCCTCTGTCAACGACGCCAGTTGACCCTTGAAACCAAGGTTAAGGTCGACGGGGGTGATTTGGCTTATCCGGTAAGGAGAAGAGAGGATCTCCTCCATCCATTCATGGTTCTGCTGATAACGACTCAGTGAGATCTCTCTTGGTGTAAGATGATCGAACATGTCGCCTCGAGATACATCTTCCTCGTCGTCGAAAGCAGCAGCATCAACCTGGGGCATTCCCGGGAGTGGTGCCTGACCACTCTGGCTCGCAGCGTGTCTCGGTCGCTTGGCGGGAGGGCCCGGTGCAGCCTGTGTAGGATACGCCATTTGTTGAGGGACGCCCCGAGGGGCCATCTGAGGAGGAACTTGTTGGCGTGTAAGGTCTGGCAGAGTAGGCCAGTTTACCCGGTCAGACAACATGAACTCCTTGCGACGGATTTGGCCGGCGCGCTGCAAAAAGTGACGCTGTTGCATAATATTGTTGGTCCTTTCGTCAAATGGGATCATCGAGACAGGGACTCTGTCGTTGGGCTCGGCTGGTCCGTAGTGCACGATGAAGAGTCCAACGTCTGGTTGAGGAGGGTTGGGATGGCCAGGGACAGGGACTAATCGGCATCGTCGACGAGCGTGGAGGGCGTATTGTTCGCCAGGGTAGTAACCGGCCTTTTGGTAGTAGATCTCGAGCATCTAAAGAGAGATTCAGTATACTACTCCTTCAATTTCGTCAGTTTATTCGTCCTTACCAGTCCATTGCCCAGGTCATGCTTGTAGACCTGCTCTGGGGGTGCCCAAACGTAGCCATCGGTTGCGAAGGTAGTTCCGAGACGCTGAAGAGGCTGCCAGGTCAAGAGTATCGTGCCATCTGTGGGTTTGTCGAGATATGTCCAGAAGAAGGGCGCCCGGTCTCGCGCGACTTGAGGAGCGCTCATCAGCCATTTAGCAACCTCGGCCAGGTCAAGTCGAGGTATCACCGGGTATCGAAAGGACGAAACGAGATGGACATGGGGCATCTACAAGACTGTCAGAAAGGTATTGCGACGATATTATTTTCCTTTTTGCTATGCGTGCATGCAGAACATACAAGGTCCTGAGGGACACCCTGGCTAGGATCCGGTTGAGCCATGTTGGGCGAGCGTCGCGATGGACGAGAGCAATGTGTTTGTGTCTCTAATTACGCGATTGATTATGTGTCAAGTTGCGTGTTGCTATATATTTAGCGTATAGGAGTGTTGATGGTGCGGTTGACCAGAAAACAGCGGTACAATGGCGTGGCGCAACCAAAGATTTGCATGCGATGGAGTTGTTAATAGTAGAAGTGAGCGACGATGCGATGCCCTTGCGCGGCTCCAAACTTCTCGCGACAAGGCTGCATGCTGTGAGAGTACAGGTGGCCAATGATGAATGAGCTGTGCAGCCAGTAAAAGTGGGCCACACATACCTTCAAGTCTTCGCCTGATGTTCGGTCTCCTACGGATTTGAACATCCTCAAAGAGACAAATCATAGCATTGTCAATATTTACAAATTTCGCTCACTCAAATGCAAGTCTACAACGGAGAGAACTTAGAATTTGAAGTACTTTTGTATTTTCGTTGTTCTTATCGGGCTCTATAACATGAACCCGAAATTCATCACTTGAGCTTTCTAAATCCATAACAGCCCATTCATCATTATCCGTTGCAGCGCCTGCATATTCCTGCGTACCTATTCACGGTTCTTGTTAGAACGCAGCTATTGAGCTTACAGCCCTGAAATATGTATTCCCTAACCAAAAATCATTCCCCCTCTTCATACTAGCAGACCACTTAAGCCTGGTAGGTAGAGGCAGAGACGTTACCACCACGGCCGGTCCAGTTGACGTGAATGTCCTGGCCGTTGGGGTACTTCTCGCTGGCGTGCTCGGGCTTGATTCGGAAGGTATGGGCACCGAAGAAGTCACGCTGGGCCTGGAGGAGGTTGGCAGGGAGATCCTTGGTGCGGTAACCGTCGAACCACGACAGAGCAGTCGAGAAGCAGGGAGTAGGGATACCAAGGAGGGCAGCCTTGGAGATGACGTCTCGCCAGCCAGGCTGGGCCTTGTGGATGGCCTTGTTGAAGAAGTCGTCGAACAGGAGGTTCTGGAGGTCAGGCTGGCTGCGGTAGGCGTGGGTGATGTCCTTGAGGAAGACGGATCGGATGATGCAGCCACCACGCCACATGAGGGCGATGGAGGGCTTGTTGAGCTTCCAGCCGTACTCCTTAGCGGCCTCCTGCATAAGCATGAAGCCCTGGGCGTAAGAGATGATTTTGGAGGCGTACAGAGCCTGCTCGAGGTCCTCAAGGAACTGTTCCTTGTCGCCCTCAAACTTGGACTGGCGGCTGACAAACTCGAGCTTAGTAGAGGCGGTAGTGCGCTCATCCTTGATGGCAGAAAGGCATCGGGCAAGGACAGACTCGGCGATCAGAGTCACGGGCTGGCCGAGATCGAGGGCATTGACGGCGGTCCACTTGCCGGTACCCTTCTGGCCAGCCTTGTCGAGGATCTTCTCGACGAGGGCAGTGCCATCGTCGTCGTTGAAGTACATGATATCGCGAGTGATCTCAATCAGGAAAGAGTCCAGAACACCCTTGTTCCACTTGGCGAAGACGTCGCCGATCTCCTTGCTGGAGAGACCGAGACCACGCTTCATGATGTCGTAAGCCTGTAAATCACAAGGTCAGTCTCACATTGCGCCATCTGCTTCTTTTGAGTTCCTCTCTTACCTCGCAAATGAGCTGCATATCACCGTACTCAATACCGTTATGGACCATCTTGACGTAGTGACCAGCACCCTCGTCACCAACCCACTCACAGCAAGCATCGCCGTCGCTTTTGGCGGAGATGCTCTGGAAGATGTCCTTGATGTGAGGCCAGGCCTCCTCGTTACCACCGGGCATGATGGAGGGGCCATATCGGGCACCCTCCTCACCGCCGGAGACACCGGAGCCGACGAAGCGGATGTTCTTGCTGGCAAGGTACTTGGTGCGGCGGTTGGAGTCGGGGAAGTGAGAGTTACCACCGTCGATGATGATGTCGCCGGCGTCAAGGAGAGGGAGGATCTTCTCAATCCAGTCATCAACAGCCTGGCCAGCCTGGACGAGCAGCATGACACGGCGGGGAGACTTGAGCTTGCCAATGAACTCCTCAACGCTGTGGGCGCCAACAATGGACTTGCCCTTGGCCTCATTTTCCAGGAATCGGTCGACCTTGGAGACTGTTCGGTTGAAGGCGCAGATGGTGAAGCCGTTGTCGGCCATGTTCAGAATGAGGTTCTGTCCCCTGGGAGACGTATTAGCATGAGCTGTTGCTGACAACACGGGGGAGGCTTCGGAGTGTTTACTTACATGACAGCAAGGCCAATGAGGCCCAGATCCGCACTTTCCACATTGTCAGCATTCGTCGCAATTTGAGTCGCAGTAGAGCTTGAGGGTGAGGCAGAAATAGTGTGCTGTTGAGGGGCCCCCAGGTTGAGGTGAGCGAGACGAGCTCTGCCTCGAGAGCATGAGCCATGTCCAGGATGAATAACAACACAACCACAGCGCAACTTCACCGCAGCAATTACTTCACACTCCTCAATGCAGCGCTCGGGGCGCGCGGAAATGAGGACATGAGAGCATCACCATAGCGAACCTCAAGGCGGAGTGGTGGGGTAAAGTCTCGAGAGGTATGAGGTGTGTGATGGGGGAGCTTTGAACTTACACAGGGCCAGACATGATGGGCTATTATGTGGGATCGACGGGTTATGGGTATAAAGTGATGTTTGTGAGGATGTATGAGGGGGAAAGAAAGAAAAGAAAGAGAAGAAGGTGGGAGGAGATGCAGAGTTGTAGAGAAATATAGCAAGCACTGGGGAAGAACGTGAGAGCGATGGATAAAGTCACCCTCCTGCTAAAGTTGGGCACTCGGTACCTTGTCCGCACCTCACATCACCTTCTGAGGTATGGATGCCCACCTTTTTTTCGTCGACCGCTGAACTAAGCAACACCGCAACGCAACGCAATGAAATGAAATCAATTGACATCCGGCACTCATGGAACAAGTTTGACCGGGCGTGACGCCAAAAAAGTGGGTATTCCACATTGATTGGCGGGGCTGCGTATCGTCATCGTTGCTGCGGTGCGGCCGAGATGAAATGGATGTTTTCTTCCCTTTACACGTGCATAGCGTTATTCTTTTTGAGTTGAAGATGTTGTTATTCCTGTGCTTCATAATGATGAACATTTTCGTCATCTTTTTTCTCCTAGCCATATCACCCATTGATGTCAAATTGCTGCTCGTCTACAATGCTTGTAAGCACTTCAGATATGGGAAACTCTTTTTTTATCAAAACCCTCAGAACCATCATCATGATGTCCCTTCCACTCCCATGTATGTACAGCACTTCCTACTCCCCGGTCAATATCATGGTCGTCTGGTTGGTCAAAATGCAATTACTAAGGGTCCATCAGCCACGGACACCGAGTTCCAGAGATGGATTTTCCCTCACAATTTCTTAGCGGATGGCAGCTCCCTAGTCCTTGGCTTGGCCTCGACCTCGCAGCGTTACCCCTCCAGGTCCCCTCCAGGTCCCCTCCATGCCCCTCAGCTGCAACGTTTATGACGACTCTGCGGTGCTGTCGCGGTGTTATTTACCCGCAAGATATCCCCAAAGCCCAAGGCTTACCAAGATTTTTGAAACCGTGACACAAGCAACACAAATCTCGTACAAAGCTCGCCGCATATTCCGTATCACTTTTTGAGCTCCCTCACTTGCTGTGGCTCCCGTCTCCTCCCGTCTCGTCTTGTGTCGCATGTTCCGCGGCTCAGTATCAGACCATACCTCATCAATAAAAACTCCCCTGCATGATTTGATATCCGCCATCTTCTCCCTCTCCATCAGAGCTGCGCTTGTTGGGATAACCTCCCAGTCCAGCCCAGCCCAGCCTTTCTCCCCAACTACCCATTGCCATGTCATGTTGTCCGAGTGTTGGGACCCACGTCTTTCAGGCCCGTGTACACTGCCGTGCCAATCGAGTTCATCATCGGACAGTAGCCCGAGGCCGAACTCGCCTTAGCCTTAATAAAACCGTACTGATAACCCCGAAAGGCGGATACGGACAAATCTACCAGTGTAAGAAAAAGGCCGCAAGAGGCTGACTGTCCGCCCAGCATTCAAACATTGCCTGAATCAGCTTTGCTCCACCGGACTTTAGTCCGTAAGGTCCGCGGTATAAGCGCCGAATCGATAGACAGACAGCCTCATTAAAGTCCGAAGTCGCTCACGACGAAACAAGAGGGAGCCTATGTTGTTCGATTCGAGGCAAGGCGAAACGAACTTTGACAAGCGTCGGGGGCCAAACAGCCTAAGGTAAGGTATAATGAGAGAATACTTTGATCCCACGCCTAACAATCATGAATCCTGATTGACTCGGCTCTTGGAATAATCAAAGCCCCCATCGTGGAGATCCAGCAACATACATCTGGATAATAATATCTCAGACGCCATCCACCTCTTTGCCAGTTTCTGCCGCTCAAGTCGGTTCAATTCAACCTCATCCCCATGCTCAACAAAGGAGATTAACAATCCGGATATTCATCTAGCATCACAAGTTCCCAATCCCCACTCAGGGAGAACAAGATGAGAGTGATTTTGTCGAAGGATTGTCCGTCTTGTAAATCCATATAATGCCCACTAATCTGTTTGTCCCTCCTGAGAACCAATTTCTTTGCCAAGGTTCACATGTAAGTATCAGAACCAAGGATAGGGCTTGCTATGAATGTTTCGCTGGACCTTTATAAATCATGGCGCTTCTCATATCTTGCCTAGGGATGAGTTCAAGGAGCCTTCAGCCTTTCCTCGAGAGTAGAAACTAATACCATTAAACTTTACTAAGCGGTATATTCTTCAGGAATGATGATATTCCCGGTATCAAGCGGATAGAGGTCTAGGCCTTCACATATAAGATACTTGGGGGGTTGAATCTCACCCTTTCCTAGACTGCATGTTTCTCACTCAAGTTCGTGGGGGCAGTCCATCATGAGTCGCGAGACTACCACGAACATGTTTGTATCACGTGATATGATCTTCAAGCCCCACTTGAGTCTTCCGTCTTCAAGCGAGGCTGAGGCAAATCATAGAAGGCTAGCGCAAGATCCATCTTCTTCCAACACCAACCACTCAACATCACCATCAAAGTCCCATTTTATCGCCGCAACGCGCCACTTACCCATCAAACAATAAACAGTCTAGAGGCACTAGGGAATCTATTGAAAGAGGAACTTTGAGCAGAACTTGGCTCAAGGTACGTTTTCACGCAAACACTACACCGCCTCCTATATCCGCTTGTATTCATCATGGCGTACCCTCCCCCTCCAGGCATCAGCAACAGCTCTCTCCCACCGAGACCCCCGGCTTCAAAGTCGGGCTTCAAACCCGCATTCTCCTCAGCGGCCCAGTCTGCCTCGAAACCTACGTACGCGAACACCCCGCCGACGTATTCTGGCCTTTCGAGCTACCCAGCCAACAGCGCCCCATCAACAGCACAGTATGGCGCATCGTACTCCTCCTACCCAGCCG
Source organism: Fusarium abutilonis (assembly GCA_021655885.1). NCBI lineage: Eukaryota > Fungi > Ascomycota > Sordariomycetes > Hypocreales > Nectriaceae > Fusarium > Fusarium abutilonis. The sequence continues at coordinate 94,725 of JAJJWN010000156.1, read as the reverse complement.
CTGCGCCCGGCGCGGTGAGCTCGGGTGCTGCCTACTCGTACCCTCAACAGCAACAGAGTCATGGCCCTCAGAGTTACGGCGCACAAAGTTACGGTCCTCAGAGCTACGAACCGCAAAGTTACGGCGCAGCCCCACAGATTAAGAATCCGTTCCCTACACCAGGCACCAGCGGTAACGATTACAACCCTGAGATGGCAGCCCAGATCGCCCAATGGCAGAGCGCTTACTCGAGTAGCGCAACAGACGCCAGGGATAAGCCCGCTGGCCTTGCAGCGCCTCGAAGCGATGCCCAGTCTTCTGCAGCCGCTGCGGCTACTGCTGCTAATCAGGAGCGCAAGAAAACAGTTGTCAGAGAAGGCGGAGGCAAGAAGTGGACAGATGACAGTCTTCTCGAATGGGACCCCTCTCACTTACGACTCTTTGTTGGCAACCTCGCAGGCGAGACGACAGACGATGCCCTGCTCAAGGCGTTCTCACGATGGCACTCTGTCCAGAAGGCCCGTGTCATCCGTGATAAACGCACATCCAAATCCAAAGGCTACGGCTTCGTCAGCTTCAGCGACGCCGACGACTTCTTCCAGGCGGCCAAGGAGATGAACGGCAAGTACATTCAGAGCCACCCCGTCGTGGTCCGCAAGGCCAACACCGAAATCAAGGTAGCCAACGTAAAGGAGAAGGAAAGGAATGGCAAGAAGAACAACAAGAACTACAAGAAGGGTGGTCATGGTGGTAGTAATGGAGGAGGAGCTGGCTATGAGCCCAGCCTGGGCCCCATGGGTGGTAGTGGTGTGGTCAAGCTAGGGCAGAAGACAAAGAACGGCCTCCGGCTTCTTGGCTGATTGTATGATATATCAATTGCGCGGAAAGTCATGGTCATGGTCATGGTGTTTGGTGTTGGAACGGGATTCATGCATACCCGGTATAAGGTGATTACTACCAAGTTAGGTAATTGCGCATGGTTTTCGATATTGTACAAGAATAACCAAAATATAGAACGAGTTTATTACAAACAAGAACTAAATGAATGCAGCACGGGATAAAGTTAATGTGAAATAGTATTGGGTATCTCAGTATCCCTGTCCATCCTTGACTAGTAACAGGTTCAGAAATCCATCCCTCGAGGCATGTACAACCGTCGTCCTCCTCTTTTTCTAGCATCCGGACTTGTTACGGAAGTAAGTAATCCCCTTAATCTATCCCTTCGCACCACCCATGATCGATGGCCGTTGATTTGTTATGTATAGTACAAAAGATAGTGAATCGTTGCGCTGACTCTGTGTACAAAGTAGGAAATCCAGCCGCATGGGTCGTCATATATAGATGATGATATTAAAAAAAATTGAAAGAGAGACGCTAAAACTGAATATTCAATCCTAACGGCGATCGTTGGATGTCACAGAGGACTGCATGTCGATATCGAGGCGATCAATGCTATCGCGAAGTAGACCAGTGTTTTCCGCATCTGTATCGCCGTCGCGGTCAATGACTCCGTCCGTTTGGCCTGAAGGGGAATCAGGCTCATCTTCGTCGGCAAGATGTCGGCCGTGAACACTGTCCCGCGCCTCCTCTCGCATTTTTGCGATTTTGATGTAGTTGTAGGCGGCAATGGCAGCCATGGTAGTGAGCAGACCAACAAAGTTGATGGGAGTGAGGCGGTCACCAAAGACAAGAGCAGCCGCACTGATAGTGACAACCTCCTTGAAGATGCCAGCAATTGAAAGTGTGACAACAGAGGTGCGCTGCAGCAGAGCGAACTCAGAAGCCGTCATGCAAAAAGCAATGCAACCAGGGAAAAGAAGGAAAAGGGGTGCCATGACATAACCCCATTCGTCGCCTAGAACCTTATAGCCATCAATAAGATTCCCAATTCCTTCCACGGGCACGGCAAGACAGGTAAGGACGAGGAACATGACTGGAGTGAGAAAGAAGATACTCGAAAATGGGTTCGATGTCGCGGGGTTGCGAAGCAGGAGGATCTGAGTCAAGCCCCAACGGAAACCGGAGAAGAAGGCGGCTGAAATCACAAGAACGAAGCCTCCCAGCTCAAATTCGACTTCGCCAAACACCATGAGCACGACACCTAGGGTCATGGTAGCAATGATGGCAACGAGGCGCCAAGTTGGAGTTTCGAGACGAAAAAGGAAAGCGAAGATGAGGACAAAGGCGAGCGAAGAGGATTTGCACATAGCTACGAGGGGTGGTCAGTTATACCAACGAGTGCCGTTTGGAGGAAAACAACATACTGTAGAATGTGAGACTGATAAACTTGAGAGAGGTATTGCCCAGTCCAATATCAAGACCTGTAGCTGCGCCACAGGGTCCAATTCGAGTGAGGTAAAACAGCTTGGTCATGCCGTAGGACTTGGGCTCGTCATCGTGTCTTGACCTCCCCAGATCGGATTGGTGTACCCCATAACCCGGCCTCAGTGAGGGTACAAAATAAAGAACGAGACTAGAGAGCACAAACTGTACCACCATGTGCATCGAGGTTGTAAACAAAGGAAATGCAAAGTTGAGGCGGTCGTGGTCAAACATCCACTTGTTGTACTGTAATCAACGTCGTCAGTAATTGATTTCGAGAAAAAGAGATACAGGGAGAGTGAAGACGTACTATCGATATTGATAACGAGAATAGGTACCACAAGAGAATCAAGACCACGTTGACCAACAAGCTTCTGAAAACGGTCTTGTCTGCCTCTTTGCGCTCCTCTGTTGATATGTCCCTCCTGTCCCTCGCAATCCGTTGATCTAATTGGGTGTTTCTATTGCGCTTCTTTTGCCTCTTTTGCTTGTCTTTACGGGTTAACCCCGTCTCCTCGTCATCATGTAAGTCTTCATCGCTGAAACTGTCGTCGGCCGACTCGTCTTTGCGGACCGCAAAACCATTCGCATCTATGTCCTCCTCGGAGATTTTAGGCTCATCCATAGATCCAGCAGGTACGGGGCCGCGACTGGTAACACGAAGTCTGCTGGGTGACCCAGCCGGCCGAGCTGGCCGACCAACCATGTTGATCTGGCTGCTTCGTCGTCGACGGTGTCCTGCGATGGGTTCCATCTCGATATCGTAGTCGTCGCTGTCGCTTTCGTCTTCGCCGTTGAAAGGCCTGGCAATTGGGTTGCGAGACAGGCCAGCTATCGATTCACCTCCACCTCTTGTATCAGTTTTTGTCGTAGCTTCTCTTGCTGCGCCTGATGATGATCCTGCAGCTATTTCCAGGGGTGCAGTGCTATGGTTATTGGAAGCTAACGCTGGTGTCGAGTCGTCGATGAGAGGAGGCTGGGGGTTTTCAGAGGGAGCTGGAGCTTGTGGTGAAGACGAAGGTGATGGCGAGGAGATGGAATTGGGTTGTAAACGAAGAGCGGTCATGACGGAGACGAAATCAGGACTGTAGCAGGGGATGAAATGGGGCTTTCATAAGTTAGTGAACCCGTCGGTCAGGTTGGAGTGGAGGGGATGGCGAGTGGAGGATGTTGGGTTTAGGTGGTCGCAAGGCCTCCATTCGTACAGTAGCGCGTTGGAAAGGCGGGCGAGCTAATCCCTTTGTGACAATAGTTCAAAGTCGGGGCCGTCGGTAGGGGGCCGTACCGCCATGTCTCAGCTGGCTACGGGCAGACCTAGGTACCTACCTAATTATTGGGTGAGGTGCTGAAAGCCAGTGGAAGCTGGGGAGATTTGATCACTGGAACCTCGGAGAGTGAGACCTAGTGCTCTTTATAAAACATCCATTACGTCTTCGAGGATGGCTTGAATTGGGTGGAATTCTCCAGCCGATAGAACACTTTGGGTTTCCTCTTAATTAAGGTAATCCTCAAGTGCTGGCATGCTCTTACACTTAAAAGTCAATCTATTCTACACTTCCCCTTCTCCTTTACATCTACGGCAGCAAAATGCGGAGTGGACCGAGAACGTGTGGTCTCTTGGCGGTAGCATGGAAGCCCCCGTGGCGCACTATCGTCTGCACGCGACACAGCATCTGGGCCTTCAAAGGAGTCATGATTGGTTCGAGGGCCTTGTTTCGAAGTCGGGTTGCTAGAAAGCGTGCAGCACTCAGAGCGTTGCATGTCCTCGCCGCCTTTTATGTCAGTCAGTGATACTGGAATGAGCGGTAGAAAAAGATAATATTCGTCTTTTGGCTCGATCAAAAGAGTTGAGCGACAAGTGAAGCTAGCTGCCAAGAAGATCAACTGGGTGATGGTAGGTAAGCTGAGTCTGACTTGGCCACTCTAGACCAATTTTTGAGAGTCTGACCCAGCCACCTGGAGAGAATACAGAGTAATGATCATGATAACTCCTCGAATTGTCAATAGGTAGTTAAGTCGAGCTCTGCTGCGGGGTTACATCATTGTAGGGCTGTTTCTTAGTCAAAATGTGATGCGACTAAGAACGACACCAGTATAATGAACGATCTTCACTCAAAAGCGATCTGGCTGCTGATCATCTCCGCACGTGTGCATTATTCAGAGGTGCTCATGTGAGGCGTCCTTCAAGCCTTGTGCAACGTCCATGTGCTTAACTCAATCGACAGTTATCACCTGTTTCCCCTCGCACCTTCAGCGATAACTATTTCTGTCGTTTTTCGTCTTCACCCTTTCATATTGATGTTGCATTCAACTCACGTATTCGTACCAAAAGCTAGATGAATGCCGAGAACCCCCTGACCCGCCAATCCAGGGGCAACGGGAGCCTCCATCTCGTATCCGTCAGGGCTCTGATCTTGCATAAAATCCAAAGTCATCATGACAAAAGAAGTTCCTGATCCAAGTTGGCAGGTTTAGCCCCCTTTCCGACCTCGTTCTTCATATTTCCAACCATATAATTACCTAATCACGGCAAACGGCGAATTGATGTCTTGGCAACAGCAAACCGTCCGGTATTGTTCCATGGCTGCTACCAAATTAGAAACCTGAAGTTCTGCTTGTCCCTTAGTAGATATAACAGTCTCATAAGAGAGGCTCCGCTCTCCGAGACTAGGCGTTTCCGCCAAAGCCGGACCCGAGATCCCGGTTCACCAATGAATGAATGAGACATAACTACAGGTAACACATGAGATGAGATCTTGTAGAATCTTGGGAACATCGTGTTTCAAATCACTAGCCACTGGCGAGATCCAAGTTCTTCTCCTCAAATGAGCTTCTAAGACAGAGTCTATGTATGCTGTTACCAAGGCTATTAAACTAGGTTACGGATAATTGCAGGATATGCAGGGTCCTCTGTCGTTCCATGCGACGTTGCAATGGCCCAAATGAGATCTAGACCGTCTCGTTTACCTGTTCCTTGAAGAGCAAGCCTTGCTCTTGTGTAGTAGATTTTTCACGATAATTTTTTATCAAACCACAGGTATCAAAGAAGTGGAGGCTTGAGTATGAAGCCATAGCATGCTCAAGCAAGTTATCGCAAAGCTGTTACGCTTTGTTGTCAACTACTATAATCTCTTGGCATGGATCCCTCATTTGGTATCAACTGGTTTCATGTCCAAAGTCGGTATTCTTTGGTAAGAGCACCAGATATATCTTTCAATCACCCTGCCTACTCACTAGACAATGGCAGGTTGTATCTGTCAAACGAATGAGTTCAATAACATGGGCAATGACACCAGAGGCTTGTTCGGAGAGTCAACTTAAAGAAAAGGGTCTGACGACCTCTGGTGCTCTCAACTTAGACAACAACCGCACGGATCAAATCTTCAATGATTGAATCACCATATCTTCTGCGACTCTGGAAACTACCTCTCGTGACTGGATCATTTGTCCTGTTCTTGAGCTACGCCCTGAGTCTGGCCTTAACACTCCTTCAGAATTATTTATCCCAGGTAGCCAAGCGAATCATTCTTGAGTTTTGCTCCAGCCGTTCCATGAGGGGACTCGCGCAGCTCATTCGGATACACTTTGGGCTGAAGGCATCACTAGTCCCCCATTTGTGTATCAAGGTCTTGATATTTGAAGCCCTTTGTTTCCCTGAAGCACCTGATCTGAACATATTGAAAAATACACAGGAAGCTCACGACACCTGCATCAAGGCGTATGATCATGTGCGAAACTGTGTAGACAGTGTGATGGGTCTTGATAGCAAGATGGACATTGAGATGCACTTGTGTCGACCATAGAGGGATTATCGTTGTCTGCTAGGGGTCACTGCTCCTTCATAGGAGGCCTTGTTCTCCTTGGCGGTTACTTGCAACAAGTACCATTGGATAAAGATACCAGGTCGGTATCACGACTCGCTGATGGCAATGGCTGTCAGATGTATTACAGATAACACGTTGGATGAAGTGAACCTGCAGTTCCAGTCGAATATAGCATTGAGGACAGCATAGAACCTAGACATCAATGGCACTCGCGGTTATCATTATTAAAGCACCTCTCTGTGTTATACTCCCACGACGTGGAAAATATTCATTATAATTCTGAATTGCTGATATAGATGTTTTCATATCGTAATGTGGGAGACTTCACGGACAATCATTTCAAGAAAGAAAACTTAGATAGCCGCAATCAGATAGATACTGCAATATAAAACTCATTGATCTACTTCTAGGCAGAATATGTATTCTTTATTCGTATCCCCATGTTAGTAACTGACAGGTGACGCAACTTGCTGATCATTTTGCAGAGTGGCTGCTATTGTTGATTTCTATTCATGACTTTGACGGGACTAGTTGAGCAAAACACACAGATCACCCTTAATAACAAACAAAGACTCCCATCAGCAGGTAAAAGGATTTAACTTCAAAAAAGAAAGAAAAAAATCCTAGCCGAACATCGATATTGCTCTAGACGTATATCATGGCTGAGGGCAGGCTCTTCCTTTCGCGCTCTGTCGAAGTAGCCATTCTCATCATTCTACTCAGTCTCGTCATTCTTCAAGAGTATATCGCCCTGACCATTAATTGTGGCACTCTGGGTCATGGAATTGGATTTTTCAGACACGCAAAGGCCGACCCGGGACATGGAACATCATATCGCAAACTGACCTTCGGCGAACCCAAGGTTCTGCTAGATCCGACAGATGGTAACGACGAGGCTTGGGAAGAAGCTGTCATGCCAAGCGACAATGGGTGGCTCATGGTGAAATACAACGAAACAGCGACCCTAAAGCACGGCGTATCGGTATTTCATGCTCTTCACTGTCTCAAGATGATTCGAGAAGGGCTTAAAGAAGTCCTTCTTGAAAAGCCTCCAACCAACCGAAATGAGTCACCACGGCATAATCATGAAACGAATGACTTCTTAAGACTGAATCACATCCCCCACTGCATAGCATACTTAGCACAGGTAAGATACCAGCGTTTCGATAGTCTAGCCGAGTGCTGATTCATCCATGCTGCAGTACATCTCCTGCGCGGGAGATGGCACTATCGAACCGCCAGATTTGATGCAGGACTCTGAGGGGCATATCACCGACCATGTAGTCGATGGAAGGGGAGTTTCGCACCGGTGCAAGGATATAAGTCTTGCTTGGGATGTTGTCAAGAATTCGCACAAGGATCCGGTTGAGCCGTGGGATGTGCAGACGGGAGATACTGTCGAATCGGTATTTGGGCAACATGATGGTTGAAGCACATGACTCAGAGTTGTGTTTCTAAGATCAACTTGGCTTGACCATCGTGAGTATTGAGTATGTCGCATGCCGGTCCGTGGTCGATGTTCGTTCTCGGATACGATGGGGTTGAATCTTTCCATGGCAGCCACTTACTCTTCATTCTCCAATTCGATCAGTCTTGGGGGTTGATAAAAAGTATGTATGAGATTACGTATTTCTAGTCAAAGACTTGTAAGACGCACGTGAAGTTTTCGGTATATTGTAATAGATACAACATGTATGAGCGCGTCATGTAACCGTTCAAGGACGCTCTCACAAAAACTACGTACTCATTAGAAAGAAAAAAGAGGGTTGCATTGGTCAGCCTTATCAAGATATTACAACTTCTACCTACTGCAAGTTACATCAAGATGCTAATTATTCTGATTTCGGATTGGTCCCTCAGGTAACAAAGTAGTCATCCACACTATTTCAGTTGGAGCTGGAACCAGACGGCGTGGAAGTTTATAACTACCTACCTTAGTTATCCCCCGCATCTCACTCTCACATTCACCTGCGACACAATCGAGTTTGAAAAGTATTCATTGAATGTCCCGGTACTAAGTCATCAAAGATCCGATTTTAATGTCTCGGGAAACTCGGAGTGGCATGAACACTCACTCTGGAGCTTAGACGGTCCATTACATCATTCTTGAGCTATCAGGGCCGGGGCATCTTATATACCTAGCTCTGGCACCTAAAACATTCACCTACCCATCTTGAAACTCACAACATCTCTATTAATGACTTCTCGGCGCTCCTCAACACTCCCGGGAGGTTCCCGTCGGGGCCAGACAGGAGGATATCTCCCAATCGAGGACTATGGAATGATTGGTAACATGCACACTTGCGCCCTTGTAGGAATCGATGGAAGTGTTGATTACATGTGCTGGTGAGTAGCACAACTCAGTTGAGATCGGAATTCTCGGTTGACGGCTTATCGTTGCTTAGGCCTGACTTTGACTCTCCCTCCGTATTCTGCCGCCTACTCGACAAGGACAAGGGCGGCCATTTCTGCATTTCTCCTCCTCCTACTGTCAACTGTACTACAAAACAGCAATACCTGCCATCATCTTGTATTCTTCAAACAAGGTCCATCCACGATGATGGTGTTGTCGATGTAGTTGACTTCTTCCCTCGTCCAAAGAGCACTCAAGTTACGACCAAAGGTGTTAACCTGAATGCCTACCGAGAGGCTACCAAGGTTCAAGAAGAGCTCAAGAAGTGGCTGGTCCGACGAGTGGAATGTATTCGTGGCTCAATGGATCTTGGTGATATTCGCCTCTACTTATCATAGGGTGGTGAGACTGACTTGGTTAGATATCGAGATCTTTCCCTCATTCAACTATGGGAGAGACATACATGAGACGACTCTCTTCCAGGCACACCACTCTCCAATTGATACCAAGAGTAAAGTTGCATCTTTCCATAGCAAAGACAGCAAGCTGCAGCTCGATGTGGCGGTCGAAAAAGGTGAGAATGAGACTAGTTGTCCTCTCATCAATTTCAGAAAAGAAACGCGTCCTGGTGTAAACGGCGAGGGTCTAGTTGCCCATATACGTATTGAAGAAGGCCAGACCATCTCCTTTGTCCTTCGAAATGATATCGAGCAGCATGTCACAGAGAACATTACAACTGGAGTTCTGGATGCCCAGCAACATGATACGCAGAGTTTCTGGTACAATTTCATTGCGCAGTCCAAGTATAAGGGCCGGTGGAGAGAGGTTGTGTCGAGAAGCTTGATGATTCTCAAGATGCTGACATATGGTGAGATTACCAGATTCTAATTTATATTACCTTATACAGGGACTTAACTAGAGCCTTACAGAACCCACCGGAGCTATAATTGCAGCCCCTACCTTTTCCATCCCAGAAGCCATTGGCGGTGTTAGAAACTGGGACTACCGATACTCCTGGATTCGTGATTCAAGCTTCACCATTTACATCCTGCTCCGTCTTGGCTTCAAGGCCGAAGCTGACGCATACATGGAGTTTATCATGGAGAGGTTTGTTCATTCGCGTGGTCCAGATGGCGGCTTGCCCATTATGTTTACCATCAGGGGCGAGACTGATATTCCAGAGCTTACACTGGATCATCTCGAGGGATACCGTGGCAGCAGTCCGGTGCGCATTGGTAACGGCGCGGCGTTTCATCAACAATTTGACATATACGGTGAATTGATGGATGCGATTTACTTGTATAACAAATACGGCAAGCCAGTTCCATGGGATGTCTGGAAGGCTGTACGCGAGATTCTCGGTGAGTTCTTTGACATTCCCAAGAAAGTCCGTTACTGATTTTTGTAAAGACTATGTTTTGACCATCCTTGACGGTGAGTTATACAATAGTTACTTAAGGCTTTGACTGATAATCATAGATCCCGACATGTCTATCTGGGAAGTCCGGAACAACAAGCAGCACTTTACCTACTCCCAAATCATGCTCTGGGTCGCATTTGATCGCGGCCTCCGTCTCGCTGATAAAAGATGCTTCCCTTGTCCCAACCGGGCCAAGTGGATGGAAGCAAGAGATAACCTCTATGAACGTATCATGGACAAAGGTAATGTGTGTTTTTGCTTGCAATCGATTAATCTAACGTTGTATAGCATACAACGAGGAAATGAAGTGCTTCGTCCAGAGCTTCGAGAGCAGAACCATGCTCGACTCTTCAATTCTCATAGCTCCCCTCGTCTTCTTCATATCCCCCTGCGATCCGCGCTTTCTCAATACCCTCGACCGCATCCTTTTGCCCCCTGAAAAGGGCGGCTTGACAAGCACGGGCTTGGTATATCGCTATGATACCACGCTCTCAGATGACGGTAAGCAAACCCCCACTGCCTACTTTCCAAAGTTACATAACCGTTAATGATGGAAAATCGTGTTGCAGGAGTAGGTGGTCATGAAGGCGCATTCAGCATGTGCACGTTTTGGCTCGTCGAGGCCATGACCCGAGCAGCTGTGTATGAGCCGAAGTATCTGGTCCGCGCTATCAACCTGTTTGAGAACATGCTTGTGTTCTCTAATCATCTTTGCATGTTCTCTGAGGAGATCGCAAGGAGTGGTGAACAGCTTGGCAACACACCTCAAGCATTTAGCCATCTTGCCTTGATCAGCGCGGCTTTTAATCTTGATCGTACTTCAGGGTGAGAAACGTGTTGATCATTGGAAATGAATGACTGCATAAAGCGAAGGGATATGCGAGTACAGTTTTCTATTCTGTAGATTGTTTTTCATAAGCGCTCTAACCTAGTGGTATCTCATCAATATGATCTACTGTTATAAATGCCTAAATGCTCTTTGATGTTTATCCAACATGGTTAGCTTCGAGGCTCCACAGATACGGAATCTCCAACTTGAATAGTAGGATATTGTGACTCCTTGCTCGTAACCTCGCCCCGGGCTGAGGTATCGTGACGCATATGTACTCCAAAATAAACCTTGCCATCAAAGCGTCTCGTTTTTGCAAGCGTCACAAATGGTTCTTCCTTCTTCTCGCCAGTCTCTTGATCTATACAGACCATCTGGCACCTGCGACACGCACCTAGAAGCTTGAACTTTTGACAGCCAATCTGCATAGAGCCCCAGCTGTCCTCTGAAAAGGGGGGTTGTGGTTTGGAGCCAAACGCTTGCTCCAGCACAACGTTGGCTCGAAAGGCTTTTTCCAATACAGGATTTCCACCTCGACCGATGATATCCTGGTTCAGTGAATCAACACTTGAGCTTTGAATCATCAGAATAGGACTCTCATTTGATAGGAGTATCTTGGCTGGTCCCTGATGTTCGGAATCAGAATCTGGGGGGGATGGCACGTCTGGAAAAGAACCCGGAATCGCGAGGGTTTTGCTTGGCTGCTGATACTGTTGTATCCGAGCCTTCGAAACGCGGCTTTTCGGTCCTTGGCCACCGGGAGGAAAACGTGCTAACACGCAAGGAATACCAAGTACAGAGGAGAAAAAGGAGTTGATGCTGCTCGATGTGTATACCTGCGTCGACACCTTTTCTCCGCATACCCTCGACGACTTCCTGCCGAACTCAGAGTCAACAATAGAAGGGTCGGCTGACAATGGTATAGAAATTTGGTGTGTTTGATTATCATGTCTCTCGCCATGGTACGTAACGATCAGCTCGCCCTTCCCGAAATCCAGTACAGGTCGCAAGAGTGCCATTTTCGGGCAGCGTTTCTGGCTCAAGGCGTGGCCTGATCCATGATGAACCAAGCACCATTCACGGTCCCAGGCCAAGCCTTCTGGTCGAACTTCCCAAGCTACCCCGAATGGAATTGAGAATCCAGCGCAGCTCTTTATTGGGAATATGTTGAGGGCTTTTACTCTTAGCGTTGGTGATTGAGACGTGCCCATCGAGTTTGGAGTATATAAAGCATTTGAAGTGACTGGCACGGTGGTTTCCTGGTAAAACTCCTTGATGAATCCAACAAAACGATTTACATCTGCTTCAGTGCTCATCGCACCCAAGCTAGCTCGTATTACGCCTGTTGGTTTGCCTGATATGATGTCGTTGTCCGCTCCGCAACGAAATCCGGCTGAGAAATTCTTCTTCATTTCCCATGGTTGCAAGTCGAGGGCCGAAGCAATACCCCCTGGGCTGCATAATCCGCCTGTTCGAATGTGAATCTTTTTTAGATTCGCAAGCTTCTCAAATTCGGCCAAACTTATCCAAGCACCGCTGCTATTCTTTATATTGAATGTAACTACCGGACCGCTTCCGAGAGACGATTCATCGTTAAGAGCCATTGAGTAGACCGTACAGACCAGCTCCCCGTTAGGGTGACGTATAGCGCTCAGTTCTCGATGCATTTTTTGGGTGAGATATGAAGTGTGAGAGCTGACTTTGTCCATTGAACTGAATAGTCGTCGATGTACATCCATAGCAATGTCAAGCGCCGCTATACTATGGAATGGTAACGTGCCATCCTCTAGTCGCTCGTGAAGAGAATGTGACTTTGGAGCATGCCACTTTTCCTTTCCAGAGACGACCATGTCCACTGTACCACCACCAAAGTATTTTCGATGATCAAATACCCATTCCGAAGAACGCTTGACTAACAATGCGCCAAGATCGGGAAAACCAAATATTTTGTAGAGGCTCAGGACGGTAAAATCTGGCGCTATACTAGAATCGCTAAGATCGAGACGGGAAGTGGCGGCAAACGAGGACGCGTCCAATAGTGTGAGTACCTGAGCTTTGGGCTCCTTTTGAGCTTTAGGTAGGTCCTTTGTCCATCGGAGAGGGTATCGTTTGCCGTCCATGTGAGACTGGGCTGGGTATGCAAACAATGTCGTTGGTGCCAGGTTGAGGGGGTTGCCCGAAAATGGAGACTGTCCCTCTAACCAAGATTCAACGGAGCCACTGTCAATAGATGTGCTAGCAACAGCTTCCTCTCGAGCTCCGATTAAGCTAGTATGGCAGGCTTCATGGTATGCATACCAGAACCCTTGCGTTTGGGCTCTCAAAGCATCGACGACCAGCTTAACACCAGCCGTGGCGTTGGCAACAAAGACCACATCGTACTCTGCTGGGTCCGCACCAAAGAAGGTCAACAGGTTGATACGAGCATCTTCGATGCGGGATGTTGATTGCTGTGAAGATGGCGACGCAGAGTGAGGGTTGCCGTACAGAACAGTGGTCATCTCATGGGCGAAAGAGTCCATTAAGGACTTGGAGCACAATGTTGTCCCAGCATGGTCGAGGTATAAAGAATCTTTTGGTAGGTTAGTTAACCAGCTTACAAGACCAAGGCAAAGTTCACAATTATACTGACCTTGAATCATAGGGTATTCAGCTTCTCTCAGGTCCTCTACTGCAGCATTGTAGCGGTAGGCGTTTGGGTTACCACCACTAGACGTTGCCATGACAGTGACTTTTTCCTGGACAAAGTAATCTAACGTTGGTTGACAAATTTGTTGGGTATGGTCGCGAGAACAATATCAAGCACGTCTAGAGTATTTCTAGGGCTTGCATATGCTGCACGACCCTTATCATAGGATGTGGAGGATGAGGTCTAAGCCGCTATCATGAACGATGGAGAACGGGACTGGCGGATGGTGGATAGTGGAGGAGAAGGGACGTTGGTTGTCTATGATAATGGTTAAGTATCCGTCATTGCTTTGGCTTGATCATACAAAAACAATAAGAGGAAGTTTCAAACGGTGTAACAATTATAAGGACAAATAGATTCCTTATCATGGGTCAGCTGCGTTGCTGTTTGCCGCCTTTTAACGAGCGGGCCAGTGAGCATGACGGGATTGCCCCCAAAGCTTTGCTTGTTAGTTGCAAGCGGAGATCGCCACTCTCCAGGTTTCCAGCCACGGCAAGTACCATCTCCTACAAACCTCGGACACTTTGCTCCACTTAATCCAACTACATACCTACCTAGTACAACTACATTAGTACAACAAAACGCTTCACAAATTACCTTCACGTTAGGTGGTTGGTTTATCAACAAAGATTGCCATATTTTTGCAAGTTTGATGGTCTGGTATGGATTCTTGGGCTGGTCATAGTTTTTACCGTTCAAAAGTGTTAAGTGATACACTTCTACCAGAGAAACAAGTGTTGTTTTTACTTTCCACATAACAAATAATATGGGACTTCCACTCAAACAGACAGTTGTTTGTTCGGCCAAGCGCCAGCTTCGAATATAAATACGCAAGGACAATATCAACATCAAGATGTCGTGAACACTATATTCATCCGTTGAACCTCATCGTGGCTCAAGTCGTCACCCAAGACAGCATCAACTAACAGACTCACCATGAAACTCGCTCTTCTCTCCTGAATGGCCCTCGGCATAGTTTCTGCGCACCCTCCTGCCGTAACAGACACACCTGTTGCCAAGCATGGTACCCCCGAGTGTCTCAAGGATCCCAGATACTCTAAGCCCGCTAGCCGCTGCTTTCCATAGTACGTCTCTCTTGTTATCGCACGACTCTTCTAATGCATCCAAGCGACCTTTAGAATTCCAGAGGGGGGCCATACAATTGCTGTCCCAGACATCTGCCTGTGTTGGGGCGAGTCACTCTATCCTAGATGGATGAGCGAGACTGACTCTAGTAGGGAACTGGTTTCACTACTACTACCAGAACGAGGATAACAAGAAAAAGGGACTGAACCCTTGCGATCCCCCTTGGGGATCTTTCGCCGAGACCAAGATAAATTCGGGCGACTCTCCGTCGCAACTTCCTGGATATTGCTGCCATGATTGGAAGCCTGGCCACTAGAAGAGTTATCATTTATCTTTGTTTCGTATGCGATTTCGATGATACTATCCCAAGAAAACTCGTTATTTGGAAACACATAGTTAATCAATGATAGTGCCTGCGCCAACAGACATTGGTATGGCAGTCAGTACTAGCAAATCAAGTCTGATTCCATAGAACCTATGAGTCATGATAGACACGGTCCCCTTCTCTTATGCTAAACCTTTGACATGATCTGAAGCAAGGGTGATACCTTTCAAAGAAATCGCTCGACCGTGCGTCAGCTTTGATGGATACACAGACACTCGTATGAAGGACAATATCAACGTTGTGGCAATAGCAATGAAAATTATGGATATCATGAGCGGTGTATTATACCCATGGCCGTACCTATAATAGATCGCCCTCAAGTCAACGCATTTATTATGAAGCTCGCTCTCTTCTCTTTGATCCCGATCGGCCTGGTCTCTGCACGACCTCCCCTAGAGCCAATCATTCTTAAACTGGTCTTCAACCACAGGAATCCTGAAAGCGGTTGCCATCCCTAGTGCGTGTCTCTGCCGGTTGTAAAACTCTTCTAACCCATCCAAGCAAAAAAGGTCCAGATAACTGCTGTCTCCCCAGGCTCTGCATATGCAAAGATGGTAGTCCAATTCGTCCAAAGCTTTGAGAGCCGAACTGACTCCAATAGAATGATTCTATCTTTTCGGCGAGTCTAACCAGAAACTTGGGGGAAACGGTTGCGACACCCCATGGGAGTTTTTGGGTAAGACTCTAGAGGAGATTCCTGGCTATTGCTGCCACAAGGGGAAGCCATCGAAGCCTTAATCTCAGGAAGTGCTGGGTGGTCAGGTTCCATAGTTGTTTTTTCTTTTTTTTTTTCTCTTAACTTCAACTATTCATCATAGTTGGTAGTTGGTGACTCAGTTTTATGCCTGGTCATAGACATGGTAACTGGACAAACGTTGATTACCTAGATACTTGTTACTTTTATAACATGAGGTATTAACGCTTCACCCTAGCATCTTACCTACTAAATAGAATGGCTTCTTTCATCTAACTATGCAAGTAGGAAAACAAATCATCATGGACTTCAAAAGGTATCTACTGCAATAATATCTTACAGCATCAATCTAGTCACTTACAATGAAATCGCACTTACCCCAGAGCGGCTGAGATTAGACACGGGCTCCCCCTGTCGATAGGTACAGGGCTCCACTCAATTCACGCGTAGATAGCTCTACTTCCGACTGGCCCCCAGCCAACCGGCGCCAACTCAGCCTCTTCAACCTCACTTCTTCATCACATCGCATTGCATTGCTATTGCTGTGAGGTGAGAGCGCACATCTCTCAATTCAAGCGCTATCACTACATCGTCAACATCCTCAAGACCGCGCTTGTTCGATTAGTTTGTCTCCCCATACTCTTTAATCTCCTGCTTTCTTTTCCCCTTATCCCTCTTCCTTTTCCTCTTCCAGCTCCTTCAACTCGTCGATCCAGCCGCATACGCAGCCTCGCTTTCTCTCCCACCTCCTCTTTGGCGCAGCATCTCTGTCTCATTCATCTCAAAACCACTGATTCTCAACTTCTTCTTTCCTCTTGTCTTTCGCTCAGGGCCCGTCGCCCTGGAGTAACCATCCTCATGGCGCCTCTTTGGCACTCTCCATTTTCTCGCTCCCTACGCTATCACCTGTCTGTACTTTCATCAAAATACTTTCTCTAACGTCGACCATGTTATCAAACAATAGATACGGTCTCTACAAATCCTGCATTCTGCTTGATAGCGAGCAGTAACGACTTTCGCAAATAGCCCGCTAGGCAGCATCTTTTCATGCCGCGTCGCGTCGCGTCGCCTACGAAATCAACAATGGACTCGTACACATCTTTTCGAGATGCCTCGGCTCGGTCTCCAGTTGATCGTAGCTGGAGTCGCGATGACTCGCGCACCCGAGATGAACGACCCGACCGAGGCGAATCCTTTTACCGCGGAAGATCTCCAGGTGCGTCTGCCAATATCAAGGTCTTGCTTCCCGCCATCAGACAGCGGAGGCATAGGCAAGCTCCAGTAACATCAGTTTGCATAAAGCTTACACATATTCAGGCCATGAGCGTCGTGACCGCCGTCGCTCCCGCTCCCCAGCCACTGTCGACCGCTATGAACCTCGGCCCCGTCGAGACGGCCGAGACGACCGGGACCGTGATGACAGACGTCGCATTCAGTCACCCCCTGCCAACATCGACCGATATGTGCCTGGTCAGGATGCTGGCCCCCCAGGCAACCCGAGCGTCAATCCTCTTGCCGACCCTGTCAAACTTCCCTATCAAGTTGGCTTCTCTTACTTCGGAGAATGGTGGAGAATGAACGAGAAGATCAAGGAGGAAAAGGAGAGAGCCCGTACTGGCCGTCGCCGTGAACCAGAGAGACCTCGTGGCCCAGAGGATCGAGAAAAGGAAAAGGCCAAGATTCAGGCTGCCTACGATGCCTACAAAGAGGAGCTACAGGCTAAGATGGCACGTTCTTTCGTTTCCGAACACAAGAAGGAGCAGTGGTTCAAGGAGCGATATGTCCCGGAAATCCGGGATGACTTCAGAGGAAAGCTGAACGAATACCGACGTGGCGCCTACAGCCAGTGGGAACAGGACCTTGAGTCCGGCACATTTGATGATTTCTCCCTCGAGGGCCTTCCTAAAAGTGAGAGTAATGGCAGTGGCGGTGTGGTCGAAAAAGAAGAAGGAGAGGCAACGGCCACCAACGAGATCCTTGGCGTTGGAGATCTTGTCCCGGCTAATGGCGCCGACATACGAGACGATAATCAGTTCCAACCAACTCTTTTGATCAAGACTATTGCGCCTCATGTTAGCCGCCAGAATCTCGAAGCCTTCTGTAAAGAGCATCTTGGTGAGGAGGAGGGCGGCTTCAAGTGGCTCTCGCTGTCTGACCCCAATCCCAGTAAGCGCTACCACCGCATTGGATGGGTTATGCTGCACCCTTCATCCGAATCGGCGATTCCAGCGGATCGTGTTGACCCCAAAGATGAGGACGGGGATGAGGTGATAACATCGCCCCAACCAGTATCCACTGCTGATAAAGCCTTGGAGGCCATCAATGGTAAAACTGTCAAGGATGAGGTCCGTGGCGATTTTGTCTGCCATGTTGGAGTCCATAGCCCGCCTGTCCACCCCAGGAAGAAGGCCCTTTGGGATCTTTTCTCTGCCCCTGAGCGCATTGACAAAGACCTTCTACTTGTGCAGAGAATCGTCAACAAGTTCGAAGAAGAATTTGGGTCTGACTTTCAGGCGAACTTGAAGATTGACGAAAAGGTCGAGGATCTGAGAAATGCCGGTCAACTCCAGCCCGCTGTGGTTCCAACCCCAGTCAAGAAGGTCAAGAAGACCCGGGAGGTGGGAATGGACGAAGCTATGGATGAGGAAGAAGACGGCCTTATTGAAGTTGAAGAAGAGGAGGAGGAGGGTGCTGTGGAGGACGAAGAGGTCGACGACGAGGACCTCTTAGTCAAGAAGAAGCAGCTTGATCTTTTGATTGAGTACCTGCGTCGCGTATTCAACTTCTGCTTCTTTTGTGTTTTCGAAAGTGACTCGATCCACGAGCTGACACGAAAATGCCCTGGCGGCCATTTGCGCCGACCTCGAAGCACGCTCTCGTCTTCGGCAAAAGCTGTTGCGAGAGCTAGTGCCAACGGAGATCCATTCCCTGGCAAAAAACGAGGCGAGGGAGCCGAGGAAGCTGAGGGCGAGCTTACTGAAGGAGAAAAGAAGTTCAGGAACGCCTCTAACAAGACTGAGCAGCAGCTCCTCCGAGCGTTTAATTGGGTTAAGACATTTGAAGATAAGCTTACCCAGATTCTGGATCCCCACTCTGTCGATATTCGAAAGCTTGGTGGCCGGCCTGTCGATGAGGCTGTTGACGAGGAACTCCTCAAGCATGTGAAGCAAGAAGATGAGCATAAATGGCGATGCAAGGCTCCTGAATGTTCCAAGCTGTTCAAAGAAGAGCATTTCTGGCGCAAGCATGTAGAGAAGCGCCACGGTGATTGGCTTGAGACCCTGAGACAAGAGGTATGTCGCTTGTTATTGTATCATGCTGCAGTTGACTAACTTGAGATGTTTAGTTTGAACTGATCAATGCCTATGTGATGGACCCATCACATATTGCGCCGTCTAGGACTGACGCGAACTCCAATGGCCACTTCCCGCCATCAAATGGCCAGTCCAACAGTGGAACACCACGTGGTTTCAACCTCCAGAACTTTTCCATGAATAGCATGATGGGAATGCCTGGCTTCCCTATGGCTCCTGGCAATTTCCCCCCCATGTTTACCAACATGCAATCTGGAGGATGGAACCCGATGGGTGATGACCGTTCTGGAGGCGGACCCGTTCGCCGAGGAGGTATGGGCAGCAACCGTGGCCAGCACCGTTCTGGACCGTACGATCGTCGAGGCGGCGGTAATCGTTATGATGGCGGTCGGAACAGAAACGGCGGATCGCGCTGGGGCGATGGTGCTGGAGGAGCTGCGGGCGGCCCGCGCGAAGCTGTCCAGGGTCGAAGCCTCAAGAGCTATGAAGATCTAGACCAAGTTTCGGGTGGTGGAAGTGGTGAGCTTAACTACTAGGCCCCTGAGGCGCTTCCCAAGTGAAAGCTAGATGAGCTGTTGGAAGCTTTGGAGTTGGTTGCTGTGCTAATATCACTTTCTGGGCACCTGAGTTGATGAATGGCGTCTTATTCACATCCTATGTACATTATGCTAGTACTTGTTACTATTGCTGAGGGCCGCTTGATGGGAGATAAAACTCATACAATAGTTATCTTTAAACAATCGCATTGGTTTTTTGAACGTGATCTGATCTTAACAGGTAATTCTCAACTGGTTGCCAGGTGTTTTGATAAACAATTGTGATATTGGAAGAGCTTTGATAAAGGAAGAAAAGCAACACTCAGACTAATAATTACATCAGGTGCCTGAATACTTTTATTATCCATAGTAGTAGTACTTTAACCTTGCTCGAGTTGAGGATCGAGCTAGAGTGAAGATAAGCAGTGGGGCGCTAGTGTTTTACGAACCAATGAGAAATAGCGATAAGATCTCTTCGCGACCACATCCCCACCGTCCACCTTTTTTTTCTTGTACTCTCGAGTCCAACTCTCCCGCTGCGAACCTTTGGCGGCTGTGTCTTCGAAACGTCCAAACTCACAAACATGGGACTCCTCGCCGAAAATAAGACGTAAGGCCTGAAGCAGTGACTCAACGAATAGAAGGCATATGTATGCTGACTTACCACAGCCGACGAAAGATCAATAAGGATCCCAACAACACGAAATGGACTAAAGATACAAACACGTTTGGGCAGAAGATCCTTCGAGCTCAGGGCTGGCAACCGGGCCAGTTTCTCGGTGCCCAGGATGCGCCGCACTCGGAGTTGCATACGGCCGCAAACGCCTCCTACATCCGTGTTGTTCTCAAAGATGACATGAAGGGATTGGGCTTTAGCAAGTCCAAGGAGGACGAGGTTACCGGTCTCGATGTCTTTCAGGATTTACTAAGCCGATTAAATGGAAAGACGGACGACGCAATCGAAGAGGACCAGCAAGTGAGACTTGCTGTGAAGACACACCACTTCGTCGAACAAAGATACGGAGCCATGAAGTTCGTGTATGGTGGTCTGCTGGTGGGCGACGAGATGAAGGAGAAGGACGACAACACGCCTGAGAAGTTGCAAATAGAGACAAACTCGGACGAAGACGTGGTTGTGGAATCCGCACCGACACCAAAGGAACCAAAGAAAGAAAAGAAGTCTAAGAAGCGAAAAGCCAGCGACGAAGACGAAGACGAATCCTCCAGCCGCGAATCCGACTTGAAGAGCAAGAAGAGACGCAAGGAGGAGCGCAAGCTAAAGGAGACCGATAGCGACGATGCCAAGGCCAAGGCCAAGAAGAAGGAAAAGAAACCCAAGAAGGACAAGTCTCGCAAGAAGTCCACAGAAGAGGCCTCAGAAGAGGACGAGGCGACGCCTACAGAAGAGCGGCCCAAGAAGCGTAAATCCAAGTCCAAGGATAAGAGCCGATCTTCTGAGGAATCAGACGAGGACAAGGTCAAGGATAAAAAGTCTAAGAAGGATAAGAAAGACAAGAAGAAGCGGAAGAAGGAGGAGGCCGCCGCAGCATCAGAATCTACAAGTACAGCTGTCACACAGGATTCTACGCCTGCGGCATCAGTCCCAGGAACAGGAGCAACAACACCGTCTGGAACATCCACGCCACAAGGTAGTAGGAACTTTGTGCGGTCACGGTTTATTGCGCAGAAGAGGCAGGCTGTGTTGGATACCAAGGCACTGAACCAGGTTTGTGTTGCCCCTTCGCCCTTTTGATGAGTGGTTTTGCTAATAAGTGATAGATTTTCATGGTCAAGGCTTAGAATTCGAAGACGTCAATGGATGGCTAGGGATGGAAGTACACAAAAGCACTAGACGTTTGAGGGTGTAGAAATGATCGCTGTCAGACATACGGATTTATGCAACATATTGTTAATGAACCTTCGCCAAGCCCAAAATTCGACGGTATCAGCATGATTCCGGCCCTGGCTTGCGACAAAGATGCGATTGTGTTACGAGTCATCACACTTCCACCACGTCATTACAAGTTCAGAGAGGGAATAATATAACGAATCATATCGCATCAATATTGTGCTGTACTACTCTTACAACTAGGCTCGCTTTCGCGTCAACTCCATGGCCAAGCTACGGACTGAAACAGAAGAGGAAAACATAAACGCCCTAAAATCCACCATCATAATACTAACAATACACCAGCCAATGCCTTCAATTCTCATAACGTTCATGTCGTTTATTTACTGGCATTCTTGCCAAAGTTGCTGCGAGTACAAATGTCAATATGAGGATCGAATGACGCTGTGTAAGTGACGTACTTGTGGAAGAACTGGCTAAAGATGCCGCCCTTTGCCTGCTGGTCTGACATGCTCGCACGGCGGGTAGCGCTGTCTTGAGAGCCGCGCTTCTGCTCACTTAGACTGGCGAAGGCGGGCATGAATCCTGAGCTCTGTTGGTGAAGTTGGTTAATATTGTTGAGTAGGTGGTGGACATGAGAGGAAGGGGACATACTCGGCGACGGCCGCTGACGTTGCCAGTAGGGGTGGCCTGAGGAGCACCGGAGTCCATGATGAAAGTGATCAAGTTGTTTGAATCGCTTTGTAGTTGTAAAGGTCCTTTGAATGCAGGACACGTTCGTGAAAAATCAGTAAAATGTCAGTGTTGGAGTGTAAGGTGTGATATGAAGATGAGAAGGGTCAACCGATATAGAGGGGGGGAACAACCGAGTTTATAAATACACAAGAGGAGGAGGAGAGATCGGACCAGCTACCGTCGATCTTTGTCTCTTTCTTCTTCCACTCTTGCAGTAAAGAATGTAAGGTAACTCTGTGCTAGGGGTGTCTCGACCAAGCTAGGGCTTGATCTCGCGTGCCACGGGAGGGAAGTCAATCATCCATCATGACTGCAGAACGAATAGCAATCGACCAATAGAGAGATAGATACATAAGCTTTCGCCGGACATCCCATCCCATCCAAACGTGCTGGCCATCCTTTTCCCGCATTAGCCAACCATGCCATGACAAAAGTGGCGTATCTGATTCGCCTCTGTCGCTGTAACCAACCACGACGTTTCGATCGTCAGACTACAGGATAGCTTCCCTACAAATCTCACAAAGAGCGTTTGCATTTCAAACCTATACAGCAAGATAAGTACCTAAGAAGCGCGTGGGTAGGAATATGGTATATCCAACGATGGGCATCTCGCTTGTGAGCATCATGGCCGTCTTAGACGCTGATCTTTACCCGTCAACTCATGCCCAGACGCGGAGAAAGGGTTGTCTATTGTCAGAGCTCTGCTACCACCCACAACTTGGCAGGGGAATTACAAACACCAGTAAGTTTACGCGGGGAAGAGACGCCACGGGCGTTTATTTCCCCCAGGTTGCATACAGATGATACTGTACTGTAGCTAACACGCATATGCGAATGCCTGTAGCGTTGCATTAGAGTCGGGGAGAATCAAATCAATTGCTTCATTCAAAAGCGAGACTACTTGTGCAATGCCTTTACTTTTAGGGCCTGACAGCCGTTATTTTAGCAGACGATACTGGCGACAAGTGTAGAACATCAAAATCGCGACTCTCATCTCAATGACGAGGTTGAAGTGGATGCACCCAGTACAGTAGCTGGAAGCGGGGCTCAAGGGGCATGGGGCCGGTCAGTTCGGCGCTGTGTGGGTCCAGGCAAGCGAGGGAAGGTGCCGAAAGCGGGGGAGGAGCACTTCCTGTCCGGGACTTGCTATGAATTACACTATCATTCATTCAACCGAATGCAATGCAATCACATGAACAACCAAAACGGGCTGACAACCACCATCTTGTAAATACGTACAGTACTTCAAGCATCTCTTTGAGTTTACAAATCGAATTGCCGAGAAATCAACGTCAGGATATTCAGGGTCCAAACTGTCGTGTGCGTAATCTCTCCCCAACAAAGTCATCGACGTGAATGGCTTTGATACTTGTGGGGCAGATATTTGAGACAGACCTCAACTGACGACATGACTCCCGATTCGCGTCTCTAGTCAGGGTCCCTACCCATCAGTCATCATCTCCAGGGGACCCCTATTCTCGATTCGAACTTGGCGCGCAAAGGTTCTGAAATCACCAAAATACCGGCTTATGATAGTAGACTACGATAGAAGATAAATGTTCACAAAGACAAGACTCAACATACTATTTTCGTAAAGCCTTATGCGATACTCTCTGCTCTAGAGAGAACTTATTCCAATCGCTTATAGAGATTGTGTCCTATACGTATCGATGAATATAGTGGCATAGAATGCCAGCCCATTAGGGTTGACCTGGGGAAATGCGCTTGTTCTTGATTTTGATATTTCGTCTAAGTCATGATACTACCCACTACACCGGGATCTCTAGATGCCGTTCTCTATCGTCCGATACACGCGTCATCTCGTTTTCTTTATTTTTCATGTTGATCCATCCCAAATTTTACTCCTTCTCTAATCTCACAGCAGGGTTCCGCTCGATAAAGTTGAGATCCACCTTGTGGCCCAGCAGCTCTCGAATGTTGGAGATCTTGTACTTGATCATAGTCGGTCGCTCTAGGGAAAGACCCCAGCCAAATACCCGCATATCCTTGGGCAGGCCCATGGGCTCTAACATCTCGGGTCGGAACATTCCACTGTTTCCAATCTCCACTAGCTTGCCCAGGCCCTCGTGGTAGCTGAAAATCTCCATGCTGGGCTCAGTGTACGGGTTGTAGGCTGGTTTGAACTTGAGGTTGGTGATGCCCATCTTGGCGAAGAAGACCTCCATAAACTCCATGAGACCTCCCAGCGTGAGTCCGTAGTCAGCAATTACACCCTCGACCTGGTGGAATTCGGCAAGATGGGTCGCGTCCACTGTCTCGTTACGGAAAACTCGGTCAATCGAGAAGTATCGTGCAGGAGGTGGTCGGCCATCAGGTCCCTTCTGCGCTGCCAGCTTGTACAGCATCGCCGTTGAAATAGCAGTAGTGTGAGTTCGGAGCACCAGTCGCTTAGTCTCCTCTGCCGACCAGGGATACCTGTAACCAATTGATCCAAACTTGCCGTTCTGGTGCACCTCCTTGATGTTCTCCCAGTACTCTTCCGTATTCTGTCCCTCGACGTCTGATCGTGGCTTATCACCAATCTTGGGGTCTGAGATGTAGAAGGTGTCCTGGAGATCACGGGCAGGGTGTTGCTGCGGCACGAACAGAGCGTCAAAGTTCCAGAATCCAGTCTCGACGAACTTGTTGGTAGGCATCTCTTCAAAACCCATCTCGAAGAAGATTTGTCGGAACTCGTGTCGCACCTTGTTCAGGGGGTGCAGCGCACCTGCGTGCTGGTCCGCGCCAAGGGCCTTGAAGTTATAAGGCTTGAAATTAGCAGTCTTCCATGACCCAGACATGATCATATCGGCCGTCAAATCAGTCTCCTCCTTCTGAATCTCCAGGGCAAACTTGGGACCCTTCTCAATCTTGAAGCTGATAACCTTTTGCATCTTAATCAGTTTTCGCTTTCGCAGATCAGTCAAGATCTTGGGTTCGTGGGTTCGGGTCTCCTTGATCTTTTGGAGCTGTGCTCGGGTAACATCTTGAATTGACTCGGCCTGTCATACAAGAGTCAGCGGAAATATGGAAAATGAGATAGAAACATAGGGTGATACGTACGGTAGCAACCAGCTTGCCGTCCTTGCTCTTTGTGATCCACTTCTCCTTGAAAGCCTTGCCCTGGCCGACCTTGGTAACTGTCTTGTCACCAATGGCCTTCTCCAGATCTTGGATCGACAACCCCTCCACAGCGTTTCGAAGCGCCTCAAAGACACGCGCCTCGTGGCTGCCATGCTCGGCAATCTGCTCTGCCTCGGGCTCAAGAATAGCCTCTTCTCGGTCAATTGTCTCGTATGTGACCATAGATCGGGAAGCAAGACGGTCGAGGGCGGCCTTGATGTCCTGGAAGGCGATGGCAGGGAAGGCCTCAGAGGAGAGCAGGGGACTTTTTTCCGATACGGCCTGCAGGAGTTGTGAGGTAAGATCCCCCGAGGAGGTAGAGCTTGAGGTCGTCATGATAGCGGCTTCTCTAGTTGTGAGGAGCTGAAACGGAGTCATGGGTGCCCTCTTGGACGTCGTTGTTCGTCTGAGTCACGGCGGGCAGAAATTATTTGGGCCGCTTGCTGCTGCATCACCCACCACAACACCATCCGATGGCGGGGTACTCAGGTACTTGTGTACTTCGTCTCACCATCTCCGGACCATTCTTTATCCGTCATGCACAAATTGCACCTGCCGGGCTTACCTTGGCCTGCCTGTCACGCATGATCCCTGCGATCCTATCATGGCGGCTCAGGTCGCCTCATGCTCCAGCAAGCCAGTCCCCATTCATTCTACCAAAGACTTTCGTAATCCATGTCTTTGAATTCGCATATCGTCAATCGAGTTTGTCTCTGATATACATACCAAATTTATCATCCGAATCTTTACCGCAATTACTGGATACGTCGTTTGCAAAAGCTACCCCATGATCTGCACGTGCTTCTCCTGAGCTGTCGACCTGCTCATGCAGAACTAGCTCGCCGGCAGATGACGATACTCGAGAATGAGCGATGATGCTTCGCCGAGCTCTACGGCGCCAAACGATGCCTCTCCCTCCCCGGCCGAACATGCCAATGCTTCGTCTGGTAGTCGCGTCACATGGGATCTGTCATCCGAGCCATCGAGGCCGCCTATTTCGCGCGCCCAATCCCACTCGCAGCGTCGCAAGAAAAAGAAGAGCAGGAAGAAGCGAAATCCTGGCTTAGCGAGAAAGTTGGAACTCATTACACATTTGCTCAAGAGTCTTGATACCCTAGTTTTTGCGGAGTTAAGTGCGCTGTATTATATGGAGTATGTGAACTTATCCTTTACTCCTGAATTGCGCTTACAAATGATGCCTTTCTAGGTGCTCCATGTTTCGATTCACTCTACGATCTGTTGGTCAATACCTATACCTGACGCCAAAAGACGATTCTTTCCCTTTTTTGATGCCCGCAAGCCCCATACATGTCTTTTTGGTACTTGTTCCAAATATCATCTGCATGCTTCTTCATGTCTTTGCCTCCCTCCCAATCGGCCCAGACTATCATCGAGGCTACATGCACGGCGGCCTTGTCATTGATTTTATAGGCCAGAAACCGCCTACCTCACGAGTTTATTACTTTTTTGCAGATGTCATGATACTTGCTGTCCAATGTCTAATGCTCACGGTGCACACTGAACGAGAGAGGCTTCGTCTGACTCTGAAGACCTTTCGTCCCATGGTACCGGATGTAGCTCAAGAGATGACCCCCACTATAGAAGACTTGGATGCGGAGGAGCGTGGTGTATCTCGGGACATGCCCGGTACTCAGTCGACCAACGAGACGGACAACATCGAGTTGCAGCCCCTGCGCCGTGTCGGTACAGCAGAAGAGACGAGTTCAACATCGGGAGAGTCAGAGCCAACTAATAGAGATTCACTCGCTGATGAACCGACAAGGTCTCATCTATCGGATGTGTTGAGCTCTGGAAATGCCATCATCGGCGAATACCACGTTCTCCATTCGCTCCGTAATGCGGCAATAAACTCCGAGAGGACAGCTGCATATTCTCTCCGTACTATCAGCTATGGGGCAACTATGGCTTCTATCGAAGCCCGCAGGCGAGGTATCCATGTGGCAGCGCGGACGACCCAGAACGATAGATAATAATGAAGACATATTAGTGAGCGAACAACTGAGTGCTCAACATGCGTGAATTAGACAGAAAATGAATTAGTTTTTGCTTTTACGCTATCTTTCTTCCCACATTACCAACACCAGTACCCTTGACAGAAACAATGATATCATTCGTGTCATCTTCCACGTCTCTCAACCCCCAACTGCTCGCGCCGAATATCCTCAAGTCCCTTGCGAGACCAACCATGTCTTCTGTTCCAAGCACATCTCGCCCAATCCTGAGGCGGCCAACATCTTCCGATCCCATAGCCATGAGAACAAGCATCGTCTTTGCGGAAATTTGTGTAGCGCAACCCCCTTGTGAGATCGTCTCAAGCAACTGGTAAGCACATCGCTTGCCGATGTCTTCGGGAATAACACCGCCCTGAGGAGGGACAACCACGTCTGCCGAGTAGAGAATACCAACGGCGCTTGATTCGGCGACCAGGCTCAGACCAAATCCAATTCCTAATCGTCTCTTGCTTCCTGCCTTGTCGCCCGTGGGCACGAGCGGTGCCTGGTCATACTGTGCAGCAATATGAATGTCGGATACCAGAGAGTTCAAAACCTCACGCGCTGAGTGGATCATGCGGGCGTTGTTAGAGGCAGACACTCCAGTACAGTATGCAACACCACGAATGCGTTTTATCCGACCTGGGCTTCGATTGAGATGCAGTGTCTTTGGTAGTCGTACTTGGCTCGCAAACCGCAGCTCGACACAGCCACCACCGCCCTTTCCACCGGGTCCAGCGCAGGATCGCTGTAGCACCCTCAGCTCTATCCGTGCGGGCGGGATGCCAAAAAGCGCAAAAAGAGGGAGGATGGCTGTTCGAAAGGAATCAACTGAAATGTCCCCTGTCTCAGTAGATGAGGTGATGACGCCGGGACCTGTGAATCGAACGTTCATGTGCGCCTTGGAGAAGGGCGCCAGTAGACAGAGAGGCATGAGGAAGTAGGTGACACCCCGGGTGTTGTTCTGAGAGATGTTGTGCTCAATTACATCGCCGTCGGAGGCACCAAAGCCAGCGATAGTTCCCGTGATCAAGCCAGGGTGGTATGTGATGGTGGTACCCGTATAGGAAATCTGCATCGAGCTGCCATTGGTGACGGCCTCGATCAGGCGCAAGAAGGAAATCTCATGGGGAGCGAGGCCAGGATTCGTAGGTGATGTGCTTCGGATCTTGGAGATATGAATAGGCCGGCCGGTCAGTGTTGAGAGAATCAATCTCTGTGTAAAGGACCGATGTCCTGTGAATCGGAGGAATTCTGGCGTAGAATTCGACATTTTGCTACTGCTTTGGGGGTATCTTTCGAGTCGCAATATTTCCAGCCCGCCGCCGAGCTCCAGACAAAAATTAATTTTCTGCCGCTGGAAAACTTGCCTCGATAACTCGAAAGGGTAGGCGGTGAAACCACATTCTCTTCTCCAAATCCTTTGTAAGTGGTAGATTTATAGAAGCCTTATCGATAACACTTCCAAAAAGGTTCAGCGTCCCTCATTACCTCAAGTTCCAAGGTTCACACTGGGCGCCCTATGCACTGAGAATGGCGGGCCGACCGCTGCTACTAGAGTTACGATGTCGAAACGAGACGATATGTCGTTCATGTCGGTTAATGATTCGACAACGACCGACGCAATCACGAATAGCAGCAGCAGCTTACAGTTCGAAAGCCACCGCGCAACGACCGGTCGACGATTCCGTAACGCGGAAACCTAGCAAATTCGAGCTTAAACAGTATATTGATCGAATAAGATCTCTGAGAGGCCCAAAGAAGGATACGAATGATTCGTTCAGCGTGCGGTTCTTCGAGCAAGATCACGGCAAGAGAACAGAGCTTCCGGGAGAAGAAGCCTTTGGTGCATCACTTCATGAAGTCGACACTTCTGGTCTTAAGGATGCTCTATTAGAGATCAAAGAAGATATCGGTGGGCAGGATGAGAAGGCAGCCTTCCAAGATGTGGTTGATCAGCTGGGCAGCGACTGGCAGAATATGAAGACGGCGGACGACCTCGAGAGAATTATTGCAAAGTTGGACGCCTATACTGCGGCAATCGACGAAGAGATTGATAAAACTGGAGCAGATCTACCGAAAGAGTTATTGGAGGAGTTAGATTCAGAACTTCCAGGGCTGCCCGAGTTTGGGTCCTTGGGTTCTCGAATAGCCTTGCCTCAAGTTCCAGAGAAGCCATACACGTCCAATCAGCGTAAAAAGGTGGCTCGCCTCAATACAGTACTGGCCCGTACCGCTAGAGACTTGCGCCGAGGTATCAAACTCACAACGAAGACAGTGCAAGGGGTATACAAGGCTTACCACTCAGCCAGACTTTCCCTTGCACACGGCTGGAGTCACGTTCCCCTTGAGGTCTGGGACCTCCTGTGGAAAGTATTCTCAGCAGATGAGTCAGTTAACATTCATCGCCTATCCCACATTGCGTTGCTCGCTCGAGACATGAGCGAGGCCAAGGTTACTCTGAACCCTGCGCAGCAGCTCTTGACGATTGAGGCGGTATTTGTCGAGGGATGGGAGTCGAAAGCAGTTGAAAACTGGAAGCGATGCATGAGTACGTTGGGCGACGAGAATGCCGAGACCTTTCAGGAGTTCTGGGAACTTGGTGTAAGGATGTATTGCCGCATGGGAAACTTGGACCAGGCGCAGCGAGCTATCAACAAGCTTATACAAAACCAAATGGACCCTCGCATTCTGATGCCCTTTATTAGGACATGGTCCGAACTTGGCACAGAAGAGGGCCAGGAGAAGGCTTGGAACGCGTATCGCCAACTACGTGAGCTCCTTGGCGCAGACATGAAGCTCACCGACTACGATCAAGTTATATCCTACTTTTTGACGACACATCAGACCGAGAACGCTCTGTACGCTTTCGTCGACATGATGAGTGATGGAAAAATAGATCTGAAACAGCAAAAGAAGATGCCATCAGTTGTGGCCAACAAGTTCTTCTTTGGAAAGTGGTTGAAGAGACTGATTGGAGCGGGTGATTTGAACGGTGCTCACAGCGTTGTGGAATTTATGGGGCAGAAAGGTATCGAAGCATCTCCTATCCAGCTGAACGGCCTCATTGGAGCTTGGCAACGAGCGGGAGGTGTTGAGGACCTTGAGGAGGCGGATAAGATGGCCTGGGGCATGATCAAAACTCGAATCGAATTTGTCAAGGCCCGAGAAAACGGCAAACCTTCTCAAGACAAACCATCACACAAAGCCGACACATCACCTCTACCACGGGCGACCCTGGAGACGTTCTCACTTTTGGCTGAGAACTACCGTCTGCGAGATCTGCACGATCGTCTCTTAATGCTTTGGGAGGCATTTCGCGAAGCCGAGATGAGGGCCGATTCATTTGTCATTAACCAACTTCTCGAATCTTACATCCAAGCAGGACAGTCAAAAGAGGCATTGGATCTATATCATACCCTCGTCACAGAAAAGGGTGTCGAGCCCGACCCCTATACCTTCAGCGCATTGTGGAAAACTATCGCCATCAACCGCTTGCACGCATCAGCTGGCATTATTCCAGCCCAGGCCGAAGCTGCCCGTGCCATGTTTTCCGAGACGGTCAAGTTTCGGCATGTCTTCCAACCTGACGGCATGGATGGTCAGCTCGCACGCAAAATATTACACACGTTCCGTCGCATCAATGATAACGCAGGGTTTGTCGTCGCACTGACAACCCTCCGTCAAATATTCGGCTTCCTACCCCCTGAGACACTCGTTCTCGAAATGGTCTTACAGACAACCAAGCTATCGTGGGATTTGCCAACGCACCGTCGCCGTCTCATGCACGCGAAGCGGAACCTTGATCATGGTCTCCTCGCCTGGGCTGAGGGTGATGAATCTCGTCTTCAGGGTGACCATCGCGGCGAGGCTCTCTTTGAGTATCTGCAGAAGCTGTATTGGCCTGCTGCTGGCGATGAGAGCATCAAGAGGCAGCTTTTCATGGAAGCGGCAACGGAGATGGGAGTGTACGAATTATTGAAAAAGGTAAAGGGAAAGCGATGAAATGGAAGCATGTAGCGGCACTTGGGAAAAGTTATGACATATCTCCGAGTCACTTCAAATGTACAGTATGATAGCAACAGGGTCTAAACATACCCGTTGCAGTTTTGTATACTACAAACGCTCAAAAAGGCGTACTAGATGTAAGATACGGCCCGTCAAAGAAAAGACAATTGCTGTAGCTTATGCTGCTCTATATTCTATCTTATTATGAAAACGAGGGTATGTGTGACAAGAAAATAAAGATCGAAATTAGACATGAAGACCTCAGTTATTCTTTATGAACGATATCCAAGAACTTAGAGTAGCATATATGTGGTCCATTCCTTCTCTGAACCTCTTCATAACTAATTATAGCTAGCTTGTTCGCCATGACTTGCCCTTAGGAATTACCAAAGAATAAAGACTTCAAGTGATTGAATAGAATTTATGTCAAAACTGCTCTGATACACGCATATTTACTCGATAGCGGGATCAAACCAAAGAGCAAAAACCACGCCAAGTGAGTAAAGCCCCATAGAGGCCAAGATATCGTTTTGTTGTTTCCCTTTGCCTTCCCCTGAAGAACTCCGTCGCTATGCAGATTAAACCAAAACCCTAATGACCGTGTTCCTCTGGAACGATCCTATCATCTGATGCCCACCATTGAACAACTCCTATGATATGTCCATCGTGTCCTGGTCTATACGATCGCCTACGGAACTTAGTCCGGACTCGTCGTCACTGGCGTGGCCGTTTTGTTGGGGAGCTTGTTGCTGAGGAAGTTGGTTGTTATTCTCCTGCTCTTCTCCTTCAGGTGTTGGGCTAGCTGCTGGCAACGAGCGCTTGGATATCCATTCTGCGATGCTCGTCGCTAGACCGCCTTCGACTTGTATCTCGCCCGTATCGTGTCCGCGGCCGAGGATTGTACCGTGATACTTGGCGTCATCGCCAGTCTTACTGTGCTTCTTCTTTAACGCTGCAAAGAATCTATGTCAGTGATTTCATTGAGTGTGTCTTGTAGCAAAACTCACCATTTAAGTAGTCCGTAGCATCCGTCTCACCATCTCCACTGCCAACATCCATCATCTCCTTCATGCGCTGTCCCGAAAACCACGCTACAAACTCTTCCACTCCACGTAGATCCTCCTCGTCGTGCCACATCTCCTCGGTCGGGACGCGCGCTGGCATTAGAGCCCCCGTGTCCTGAAGCGCCATTCGTACGTCTGCGATTGTAAAGTCGGCGCTGTTGCCCTGATTATGCGACGCGTGTTCGGCGGTGCTCTGGCAGAGAAGTAACAAGTATTGGGCAGCCAGGTCGGTCAAGGAGTCGAGCACAGCTGGGCGCGTCGAGTGGTAGCCGGTAGAGCGAAGGATCTGGAGGATGGATGGGCGAAGGAGCGCGTGAAATATCGCAGGCGGTGTCGTCATGGTTGATGCGAAGAGAGGGAAAAGGTATTATTTCTATTCGAAGCTTGATATGGTTCTTTCACTTGCGCTTTCATGAGCAGCTTGCGATGGCCAAAAGCTTCCCGTCGGTTGATAAGCTACTAATTTGTTCGATATCGCCGTAGCTGAGCTGGACCGTCATCGAATAATTGGCGTGAGGGCCCTGCAGCGCACATCCGAACAATGGGCTCTAACTGCACAAAAAATATTGAAGCTGCTTGCGAGGAAGCTTCGCCGAGGTTGGAGGTTGAACTTTCGGGGGAAGTGCAGAGCAGAGCTGTCTAAGGGTAGGCTCTAAAAGAGTGGAGACAGTAAACAGCTGTACAATAAGGACTTACAACTTCTTAAGGCCAACAATACAATTCCCCAAACAACAATAGAAAGCATGTTAAGCTATCACGTCATATATTCCATCTCTTTAATTCCTTATTTATTAGCCTGCTGGTGTAGTGTTGTTTCAAAAGTGTCAATAATGCCCAACGTCATTTCTAACAAACTAAGGCAATAAACTATTCTCATTTCTTTCTCCTTGTTCGGTATAAGTGCAATAAAAAGGCCATAATAACCTCAACAGGAAAATGTTCATGCCCAAGCCAAGGATTTCATGACTCAAATCCATCAAGGACATCTAGCTAGAACATAAAAGCGTCGTACAGCCAAGTTGAAGATGAACCAGAGGCGGCTTGACGAGCTGGAAGGTATAAATGTTCCCTTTACTCATAATGTATGTTTTCTACTTCACTTTCGGGTACTTCGGCGAGCATAGTCAAGGTGCTTCTCAGAATGCTGGACTCGAAGGGGCTTGCAGCTTGTAGAGGTCTCTTGGTAGAAATTCAAACGCGTTTGCATAGGCCGAACGATATGAAATCACTCATATTACAACGCATCCCATATCTTATCCAATCTAAACTCGAGAGCCAGTTGTCCTTATTCATACGGTCTCCCGTCCCAAATGTCTGATCCACCCCTAACTACCCTACTCAAATGATAGATCTGCCTAGACAACCATCTTTTCGATCTACTCCTCCAGCTTTGTCTGGTTTGAGACCCCACTATATTTGTTGATCCAATCCAGAACCTCCTTGTGCCAAACAAGCGAGTTCTCAGGCTTCAAAACCCACTGCATTAAGAATTAGTAAGTACTATAGTCATTTTCTTAAGAGAAAACTTACATGATTTTCATCAGGGAACATGACGAGCTTGCTGGGCACTTCCCGGGCCTGTAACACATTGAACATTGCTAACCCTTCCGAGATGGGAAGACGATAGTCTAGTTCATTGTGGATGACCTATACAAAGGTAAGCACAGGTGCACATCAATGCTTGCTTATTATTATTACCAATTGCGGTGTGGCCCAGTTGCCAGTATGCAGAGATGGATCCCACTTCTCATACCCAGAGCGGTTCTCCCAAAGTGTTCCACCAAAGTCGTGCTCTGGAAAGAAAAGCTCTTCAGTTGACCACTGGTTTTGCGTTGAAAAGACGCCATCATGGCATACCAAGGCCTTGAATTTACGTCCTAGATCATGGCCTTGGATCCAGTCTGCACTTATGTCAGCAACATGACTCCAGCGGTCTCTCTAATAGTATCTAAACTCACTGATCATATATCCACCGTAAGAGGCTCCTAGGGCAACAGCTCGGTCTGTGTCCACGTAGTCGAGACTCTCGAGGTACTCGAAACACTTTACCAGGTCGTCGTATGGAGCACCTCCCCAATGGTTGGCAATCGCATCGATATGAGCTTGTCCATATCCAGTACTGCCAGTCGGATTGGGGCACACTGCTATGTAGCCTTGCTCAGCAAAGATGGCCGGGTTCCATCTAGTGCTCCAATCGTCGGTCCATGCTGATTGTGGTCCACCATGGATCAAGAAAGCCAACGGGTACTTCTTGGACTTGTCAAAATGCGAGGGCAGCATTACCAGGGCGTGGTTGTCATAGCCAGCCGATCCCGGGTACCAGATCTCAGTGGCTTGAGACTTGGACAGACCAAATGTCTTGCCATTCTTGGAACTAGCAGATATCACTTTGACTGATTTGGTCTCCGGGTCCAAGATACCGTAGCTTGAGCTCTCGACGCGGGATTTGGATGTAATGAACAGTGAGTCACTGTCCCCCAGGGTGTGGGCCTCGACAACAGATCCTTCTTCGTGAATAGGTTCAGGAAGGTCGCGAGCTTTCAGAGTATCAGATGGTAGTTTCCAAAGCACAGAGCGCCCATGCTTCTCAGCTGCAACATACAACACTTCATCGTCTTTACTCCAGACCACCCAGTCGGGTCTTAGATCCCAACCACCCTCATCATCATCCGTCTGATAAAACTCTTGTACGTTGCTTAGGTCGGTAACATCGGGTATCAATAGTAGTCTGGTTTTATCCGACTCGTACTGCTGATGCTTCATCCGAGCAAAGGCAAGTTTCCTGCCGTCGTTGGAAAATGCCGGTGCAACACTGTATCCTCGTAGTCGCCCAGTCTTGACAATCTGGGGTGTGGGGGGCTTATCTAGCCAGGACTTGAGAGGCACATAATAAAGGTCCGTCTTGGTATTTCTGGCTGGATTCAGATCGGGATCCTTGGCAACAAAGGCAATGCCATCTTTGGAGACATCAAAATCCCCTGCGCCACCAAAAGGAGGAACGGGTGAGCTTAGACGAGTACCTGCCAGAAGGTTTTTGAGACCAGATTTCTCGAGGGTCCATCTGCCGTGTTTCTTTTCCAAAACACCGTACCAAAGCGAGTTTTGGTTCTCGGTGTTCCATGTATCCCAATGGCGGACAAATAGGCCAGTATAGATCTTTGCTGATGTATATTTTTTGGATTCGGTAGATGACCAATACATGTCGCCCTTAGGCGTGGTTAAGGCGGAGCAGACAAAGGCAACCTCACTATCCGACAGAGCCTTTGCCTTTGGATTAGAGATGCTCCCGGCAAAGCAGCTAATCATACGGGGTCTTAGGTATTGGTGTTAGTTTTCACATAGCGTTTGTTATGATGGGAATGTTCTTACTCGGGCTTTTCAAAAACATGTTGCGAGTAGAGTGATGAACATCCATTCTCACTATTGGTTTTGATAAAGGCAATCTCTTTTTCTCCAATCCAGATAGGGTCGCTAGCATACGCGTCTTCACAGATGACGTGGGAAGTATCATCCTTGATATTAAGGATGCGAATTTGGGACGACTTAGAATGTTTTTCGAACGAGTAAGATGAGATCTAGGTTAATGAGCAGGATATTCATCTCTAATTCGAGTTGTCGAAACCAATTGAAGCTGTTGACAGAGTGACTTACGGTGTAGAGGATGAGCTCGCCTGTGGAGTTTGGGACGCCAGTGGAACGGCGCGGGGCCGAGAGCAGCACCTCGGGGGTGAACCGGGTGGCCTGTCTCGTCATCATGGAAACCGTCAGAATATCGAGAATGCGAGAGGATAGTGAACGGATGCGATGCAAAAAGAATAAAGTAGATAGCGTTGTGAGTATTGAAAAGAGGGGGATCAAGAGACGCTGTGTCCAGTTGTAGTGACCATCATACAACCAGGTAAGGTAGGTATGAGCACCCTGGGTCCTTCCCGCCCCCTCTCTATTCCCCATGACCAGCCGCCCACTCGGCCCCTCTCTTCCGGTTAGCCCGCGCATGCTCATAGCCTATATACCCCTAGGTAGGTAGGTATATAGTAGACATATTTCAGACATATTTCAGACAGTCTACAATAGTTCACTCAATATCAGCATAATATGATCCAAATCGTCTTACTCAGAAGGTGTATATTATGCTATTCTAGTACTTAACCTCTTTATTCGTTTATCCAACTTAAGTTGACCAAAGCTCTGATCTGATAGGGCGAATCAGTGTCAGCTTACCCATCATGTTTTAGACTGAGCTAAAGAGCTACTGTAATCAGCATTGGGTTAATTATTTTAATAACGTTGTCTACAGCGTTGCCTTGTAAGCTCCATGGGTATGCTACCTAGTTATGGAACCACCATGTTGGCCAGGAGTCTGAAGTATTGTTATGCTATTCTCCTATTGTGGCATATTTCCTCCATTCAACCTTATTAACCATTATTCGGATAGCCTTGCTGCTCAATCCTGCCATTGCTATAGTTTCGAACTTAGCAATTCTTTTATCCGACTCTGCCCTCGCTATTGTCGTCACCCTCTAAGTGGGACCATTCCAGTACGATGAGCCCCAAGTTACCTACCTAGATCATATGCATGGCGATTAATCATGTAAAATAGTACGGGTCCATTCCAGACAGTTTCATTTCTACCCACGTATGGAATTGCTAACCATTTCAAACGCGTTCACACCATACCACTGTGACACGCAGGATGTCCAGAGGCCTCATCCTGAAGACCCATAAACATAAGAAGAGTCGATTATTGTACATCAATCTCCCAACACCACCAAGACCATGCAATAGTTACATCCCTTATACCAAACGCCCAAAAACAACCACCAACAAGTGTATCATAACAAATAGCCACGCTACTTGCGCTGCGCTCCAAAATTCGTTCGTTTCTTGCTCGTCGCCGTATCGTTCTCGCTATCCTCAAGCTCAGTCGTTTTCTTCTTTGTCTTGTTTACGTTCTTAATTGCAGTAGCAGACGTCGGCGTCGCATGGTTCGAGGGTCCGTCGCGGAATGCAGCTGATAATGGTGTCGCGCCAGCTGGTGTCGAGCCTCCTGATCCAGGGGTAATACCCTCCTATAAAGTCCTTCGTCAGCATTGCAGTCTTGTAACAACGCCAAGATTGCTTAGCTTTCTTACTAGATTGTTTGGTCGGTATGAAATTGACGACCGCGAGAACACCCTGTTTTGCTCCATCGGACCGGCTTTTCGTCGCTGTGCCGCTGCACCGCTTGTGCCTTTCATGTAGTTATCGAAACCTGTGATGATGTTGCCGGTCGGTGTGCTATCGAGGTAGGCCGCCTCTTTCTGCGCAATTCCATCTTCTACTTGGGTCTTCAAAAGTTAGTGAATCTTCTTCGCAAGAAGGCGCTGATCGAGGGAGCTCACCAAGCGTCTCTCCAGAAGCCTTCGCTTCTCAACCAGTTCTCGCACCCGAGCTTGCGCCTTCTTGTACTCTGACATTGTCGGTTGCCCGGCCCCAGCTCCGACTCCGTTAGGCTGTTTTCTTTCGGCCATACGCCTTAGGTTTATGAATAATCGAGTTGTTGATGTTTTTGCACGGGGCACTAGTAGATGGCAAGCGTTCTCTTTCAAAGTCGTGTTGATCAAGAGTTAAAGTTGGGTTACGTTTATAGACTATTGTAGCGTATGGACTAAGCGCGTTTAGCCGCGTTATCCGCGCGGAACACCAGGACTGAATTAAGCTTTAAAAAATTCCAATTGCAAAAAGACGTAAAAAGTGTTTGCTGATGTCTGACATCAGAAGGCGACTCTCCCGCCGGGAATTGAACCCGGGTCTCAAGCGTGACAAGCTTGCATACTGACCACTATACTACGGAAGACGATGATTGTGAGCAATCATTGTAGTGAGTTCGGTGTCACGTGGTTGACAGTATCCTCACTATATACCTACCTTAGGTACCCAGGTACCCAGAGTATTAGGTAGAAAGCTTTCAGTCTTATGCCGGTTTATAGCTTACAGATTTATCTACAACTGCACAAGCTTCAGGGGAACCTGTAGGAACATATTAGCAATATTATAGCTTTTATTATTCTAAACAGATCTACCGCTTTTAGTCTAGTCTCCAGTCTTCAACGCTTTGAAAAATAACGTACATGAACAATGTTCTCAATTAGTCGAAGCAACGACACCAGAATAGCCGTTGAGTACGAAATGGTTAGCTTTGGCTTTCTAAGACAGAAAACAAGAAAAGATCTCAAAGCACTCTCATCCTTCGTTTTCATGGTGATATCACTGACGAAAGTAAGCGTTACTTTTTATATAAACAAAAGCAAGCCAGTGCCTATGTCCTCTCAGTGCACCCAAAACCAGACTGACCTCAAATCTCAAATACTTCAACCGGTGGCCATCTCTGTTTTGGGCTTGGTTGGTGGGGCACGAGATTCATCTTCAAAAATATCAGCTGACTTTTCTGGAATCCTTGATCGAGAAGAAGCTGAAGAACTATTCCGTCGCCGGCCGCTGGGTGATTCTTTCCTCACTGAAGGTCGCTGACCACGTCGTCCGGGACTCGATCGCCGCCGTGCCCTTCGATCAGGTGACGCACTGCTTGACCGGCTGCGACTGCGGCTATAACTGCGGCTTGCACTTCTACTGCGAGAGTCCGATGTCCGTCTTGATCGCGACGAAGATACGCTTTTTGAGGACCGCCTACGACGAGTTACCGAGCGGCTTCTCGATGAGGAGTACCGTCTGCGCTTCGGCGCAGGGGAATGTCGGTCTGGAGAAACAGATCGAGGCGGTCGAGCAGGGCGGCCTCTTTGATCGTGGCGATTTGCTCGTCCCCGATACTTGTCTCCCCCAGGTGATCGCGATCTCTTTCGTCGGTCTTTTTGTGCTCCTGGGGACACAGGTCTTCGCCTGGATTGATCGGTGCTGCGCGACGCACTACGACTCCGCGAACTTGATTTAGATAATGCTGATGCGGAACGTGATCGAGCAGATGATGTTCGTCGCCCGGGGTCAGCACGCCCACCGCCACGTCTGCCTCTCGGAACATAGCTATCGCGCCCGTATGAATCCCGTAGGTCACGGAAGCGCGAGCCTGGAGAGCGCGATCTACGACCTCCCCTCCTGAACCCTCCTCTACCGCGGTTGCTTTCGAAGTCACGGTCACCTCGCCGCCCTTGCCAGGTATCTCCACGAGTAGCTGCCCGGTCTCGGCGGTCGCGGTCTTTTAGGTCGGCTATTTCGCGATCGCGGCGATCCCAATCATTTCGTCTCTGTTTGGCAGTTTCTGCGGCACGGTCTGCCTCAATCTATGAAAGAAAAATATTAGAAGGGAAACTGTACAATGATGTTTTCAGGATGTACCTTTTCCTGCATAAGTTCCAGCTTCTTAGCCTCAAGGAGCTCCTTGGGGACACCCTGAGGGCTGCTCTGGGCACTCAGTAATAGTTTCCACAAATCTTTACAGAATATTGCTGTATCTTTGTCGAGAAAACCTGTGAGTTGAATCTGGAGCGACTTGATGTCTGGCTGTGGGCAAAGTGTTAATGTTCGCTATGGGTATTTCGAGAGTGGATGAACGTACATATCGTGGCCCCTCGATCAGATTGAAGACGAGTTCAATTACTACATCGTCCTCGCTTCCCAAAATTTCGGAGATCTTGCTTGCGATCCATCTAAGAAGCCAGTCAGCACGCGAAGTCAGGAGCTAGGCGCCAGCGCACTCACTTCTTCATGACCTGGAGATTGACCTTTTGCATGTCAACCTTCTGGCTAAACTCAGGGGGGAACTTGGTCGACTTCACGAGTCGGGCATCTACGCCGGTAGCCATGTTGGTCGGTTCGCAATGGCAACGTTGGTGCTGAGGGCCTGGAAGACGCGTTGTTGAGAAAAAGTTGCGAAGGAAGAAAAAGTGACGTCGCCAGCATAGGCTAGCTTGCAACCCACTAAGGTACCTACCTAGGTAAGCCTCCATCATCCATGCAAAGTGCCGGAGGTACTTATGCACGGGCCATCTTTCATCTATCTCTTTAAGCAGCACAAGAATGTATTAATGCCGTCGCGACAGGGAGGCTAGGCCAATCAGAGGAAGCAAATCAGCCGATACAAGCCAGGATGTATATAAAAGATCAGTAGCCAATAAGAATAGAGATTAAAAGTCAATAGCAAAGTAGCATAGCTACATATAGAGGCTATACTATAATAGAAGTAGCTGAGCTATAAAGAAATATAACCTTTTATCGCTGCCTCTAGGCAAAGCTTCTGTAACCTTCTCGTACGTGGGGTCAAGTGGGTCGAGTGACCTTTTGCAGTCTTGTGCCGCCCAAAGAGATAGGTGGGCAGGGCTGTGTCACTGTCACACCACAACAAGCTCCTTTGTAGCGGCACTGGTACTGAAAGAGTCGCTGTAAGCTCCAGGTCCAGCTTCCCATCCGGCAGCCCTTTGGCGCGTCACCCATCGCAGCCTGGGACAAGCATCGCCTCTTCTTATTATCAACTCTTATCTGGCAACGCCGTAAAACTATCATTACAAGCTACTTCATCTTGGCATGGGCCTACCTCTTCTGATGGAAAATTTACATGCACCGACCGTACCCTCTGGGGAAACAACTGCATCTATCGCCAATGGTAATGCGGGGCATTTGAGCTTCGGAGAGCTACAGCGAAAAAAGGACGATATTGAAGCAGAACTCAAGGCTCTAGGCGGCGTGCTCGACTCGGTATATTCATTCACTTCCAAGGAATAGAGATAGTACTAAATCTCTACAGCATGGCGTCGACATGGATACCGCTCTCTTGACAAGAGACGGATATCCTCGAGCAGATATTGACATTGCCCAAAGTATTTCCCGTGGACGCTGAAGTTGAAGTGCTTGTTCACTAATACTATGATAGTCCGAACCACAAGAGCCCGCATTATTCATCTACGCAATGATTATACAGCTCTCATGGCACGAATTGAAAAATTCCTTCATGAGCATTTCGCCAGTCTGGACGAGAACGATGTTGCACCAGCTGCAGGCTCTAGCAATGTGCAACCTGTACTGTCGGACTCGATTGCCGCACCCTTGGATCCTCCATTCGCTAGGGTCAATACTGTAGCGACAGGAAGCCCAGCTGAAAGTGCTGGTCTGAAAGCTGGAGATGAAATTCGAAACTTTGGCTATGTGAATCGAGGCAACCATGACAATCTCAAGAAGGTGGCAGAATGTGTGCAAGGCAATGAAGGAGTACGTGGACGTTCAACCGCTGTTCAAGCAAGGAATTCAGCTAACAACACACCAGAACAATGTTTTCATCAAGGTATCACGAGCAGAAGGCGTCGCTGAACGTCAGGAATTACGCTTAACTCTTACACCAAGAAAGGACTGGGGTGGCCGAGGATTGTTGGGCTGCCATATCTTGCCTCTCTAGTTTGAGCGAGTAGATCAAAGAATGACATACCGATGTGCCGATGTGCCCAACAGGTAGAGCAAATAATACTCACGTAATCAAAATTTTGCATCATTATATGTGACTCTTCATCAGGCAACAATGCAAAGACAGTAAGTATTCTTGCCCGAGTTGCTGTACGTTGAATCGGGTTTGATACAGACGGGCATTATTAGTAGTTACCAGGCTTGGTATCAGGTCAGATCTGGTCATTACAAAGCAAATCATGTTTGGAAAACCCAAAGTACTTTATTTGATAGCAAAATGGATGGCTGAGTTGCTATTGATTACAAAGATCGAACGACAAGAGGTTCGTTGAACATAAGTTTCTCAAATCAGAGCTTCAAGATCGAGTAAGGTATGTGCTCATTGCTACCTAAACATGCCTGGAGTGTGCCTGGCTGGGCTGACTCAACTAAACGCAAGGAACGGGATTTGGGTGAACACAAGCCTGACTGAGAGGCCGGGTTCCTACCAAGGCAAGCGGAGCAATCGCAGCGAGCAGAAAGATACAGGCAGTCCAATCACAAAAGGTGTAGGTACCTTCAGTGACGCTGACGAGAGTCGTGCCAGGTCACGTGATAGCACTTCGGCGGGGCAACTGAGTTTTTCCTTCAAGCCTGAGAGTCCCCCGCCACCTCAACATCAGGTTGACCCTCGTTGAAAGTTTGTCAATCAATCTTGTACCCACCTCTCAGCGACGCTTTTTTCAGGTATTTAGGGTTCCTTTCCTCGCATTTCTTGACATCGACGTCTATTCCATTCCCTTTCGATCGAGCCTCTTGCGCCGTTATCGACTGCTCACCAGAAGCTAACTCACGCATACCAGCACCCCGCTTGTTTACATCCTCCTACCGTCGCTATAACACCATAAACCAGACCATAAAGATGGCTGAGCAGCAGACCCCTACCTTCAAGCTCGTGC
Organism: Fusarium abutilonis; assembly: GCA_021655885.1. Classification (NCBI taxonomy): domain Eukaryota; kingdom Fungi; phylum Ascomycota; class Sordariomycetes; order Hypocreales; family Nectriaceae; genus Fusarium; species Fusarium abutilonis. The sequence continues at coordinate 52,181 of JAJJWN010000156.1, read as the reverse complement.
TTGTTGGTGACGGTGGTACCGGAAAGGTGTGTAGGATCTCATGACGCAGCATCATGTTTCGCGATATTATCGACGACCGCTGAGCTCTCCTCCGCCAAGTCGAATCTCGAGAAATATGGAGCGATACCCTTCCAAACCCATCAGTGTCGACTAACCACTTTTTGTGCCACGATAGACTACCTTCGTCAAGCGCCACTTGACTGGTGAGTTCGAGAAGAAGTACATGGCCACCCTTGGTGTCGAGGTTCACCCTCTTGGCTTCACCACCGTAAGTCTTGCGACCCCACGTTGATCTCTGCGGGGCACTAATCTGTCACAGAACTTCGGCCAGATCCAGTTCGATGTCTGGGACACTGCCGGTCAGGAGAAGTTCGGTGGTCTCCGTGACGGTTACTATATCAACGGCCAGTGCGGTATCATCATGTTCGATGTCACCTCCCGTATCACCTACAAGAACGTCCCCAACTGGCACCGTGAGTCGAATTTCAGTCCAGGATGTTATTAAGACAGCCATTAACGATTCCGCTTAGGTGATCTCGTCCGAGTTTGCGAGAACATCCCCATTGTTCTCTGCGGCAACAAGGTCGATGTGAAGGAGCGCAAGGTCAAGGCCAAGACCATCACTTTCCACCGAAAGAAAAACCTCCAGTACTACGATATCTCTGCCAAGTCCAACTACAACTTCGAGAAACCCTTCCTCTGGCTCGCCCGCAAGCTTGTTGGCAACCCTCAGCTCGTACGTTGAGTCTCTTTCTGATATTTGAACTACAAATACTAACAACCGTTGCAGGAGTTCGTTGCTGCTCCCGCCCTGGCTCCCCCTACTGCTCAGGTCGATGAGAAGCTTCTGGAGGCGTACCGCAAGGAGATGGACGAGGCTGCCGCTTTGCCCCTGCCTGGCGAGCTTTCTGACGACGATCTGTAAATGACTAACGCGTTCACGGATTACTTTTGTTGAGGAGGATGCTGCCAGGTGCCCAAGGAACGGTGCGTGGGCAGTGTTTGAGGATGGCACATAGCAGCCTGAACGACCATTTATGAGATACGGGGCGAAAGTCCTGGAGTTTACAGTAGCGTGATTATGGGGCGGCACAAAAGACTGGCCGTCATGCCTCTCTTTGGGGGATAAGGGACGGTGCCCACTGCAAACAGCAGTGTCTTATTTAGTTTAGCTAGACTTCCTCCACCAAAACAACGAACAGGGCCAAGTTTGCGTGGCTTGGCTAAGATAAACAAACATGGACATCTGGGAATTTGTTATGCTTATGTATGAAGTGATGTAGGCTGCGGTCGAGGATGAGCACATCCAATTGATATTCCGACCACAGCGATTATCTTAAACAATGAATCAATGAGCAACGGGCATGTTGGCTCAATGGTACTTATGGTTTATGCAATATGTGTCTGCAGCTGCGGTCGCTTTCGCTTTGTTACTAAGTCCTTGTGTTCCCGATCAGCCTTTCCCAACACAGTGATTCAGATGCAGGAGCTCAAAAGCCGGCTCAATACCAGCCAGTGATATCAGTTCAGTAGTGAAACGGCAGCAACCAAGAAGCGCGCTCAGTATCTTACTAGGGGCGGAATACTTGCTTGCATACTGCAGGTCTCATCGGAAGTGGCCACATCTGCAAGGCCAGCCTGCGCTTTTAACATCCGGTTCATCGAGATACCGGTATGGGTTATTATTGTGGTGTTTTGGTCTGAGCCTGACAATGTACATGCTCATGCGGTTGGGTTTGTAGTGAACAATCTGTGAATCATAGTTGTACATTCATTTGACATACATCGACCTTATCATAAGATATTATGAACCTTGATGTTATATGCACACTCTCTGTACGTAATAAGCTGAAATCTATGTCAACACTGAGCTCTATACAACAATTCGTTGAGAGCGTTTTGGAAAGACATACGCGACTGTTGTGTTCCTTATTGATGTAGTAGCCCATATGTGAGACGCGCCGCGGCAGAGGACCCATCAAAACAACACAAATAGGGTTCCATAACATACTACATACGAAAATGCACGTGAATAGCAGGATATGCTTTGCCTGGCAATTTATGTCGAGAGAGTACCTAGTAATTATCAAGATCGACACTCGGATCTGGAACGTGGCTTGTTAAAGTATGGATGCAAGGACAACGACAACAAGGATCTGTATTAAGTGAAGAATGAACTCGAGATTAGGCTTGGCGCAGTGCATGAAATTCAATATAGGTATTTATATGTTTAGGTAAAGCACCCTACATTTAAATGGGTTGAATGGCAGGCATAGCACCCCTGCGCGCTGGCGCATGCAGCCACTTAATGAAACAGGGATGTCAATTGACTCTGAGATATGGATGGCCCCTGGGATCTCTGATGGTACGGAGTAAAGCCGTTTGTTAATTGACTACGTGGGGCAGGACGGTAATAGCAATTAAGAGACAAGGGAATGGAGCAAAATGAGTGGACTGACCCTCCAAGCCCTTTTCTCTCTTGACCGTTACCTGACAGAACCACAAAGATACTACTGGAAAAGCTTGCCTAGCTGACGGTTGAATGCATCCATCTGCATATGCAACAGAATACTAGCTGCATTCTGACGGTAGCACTTGGCCCTAGAGGTAGAAATACACAACAGACAACCGACCTAGCAGTATAGATGCCAAGAGCGCACCTATGCTTGTTGATGGACCAAAATAAAGTTGTTTCGCATTGCACGCGTTGGGACTGTAGCGCGTATTTCAATGTGTTTTTGTTGCGGGGTGATGCAAATGGAAAGGGGGGAAACACTACGATGCGGCGAAGGTGGACGAGTCAGCTAGGTATCTCGTATCTGGCTCACCTGTACCTAACGTTAAGCAGGTACCTAAATATGAGACATCCAATCCAGGCAATTATGAACTTGAAGTAAAAAAGTTAGGCAATTGTCATAAAACACGCTCTGGTAGAGTCGCGTTCTTGGAAACGCCATTTAAAAGACAAGGCGGGTAAGCTAATCTCGAAGAAACAAGATATAAGATAAAAGTCGGTAGGGGAGGTTGGGCCCAGCAAGCGTATTTGTTGTTCTGTTATTTGTGCATAGAGCTGCAAGGTTTTTTTTTATCGTGCAGGTGCTGCCAGCTGCTAGGACTGGACCGCTGGCGCTACCAGAGGATTAAGGGGACAAAAAACATGAACAGGACTTGCCTTTGAGTACCTAGGTATACAAGAGTCGTTTATGTATCTCCTGCCGTTTTCTAATTTTTTTTCAAGTCAAAAGAAATAAAAAATAAGTAAGATAGTAAGCACTAATAGAGATTAGGAGTTCTGTGGGAGCATTTCCTCTCGAGTTTAGCATATCCTAAGGATATTCTATTTACCATCTAAAACAGACAATCCAGTATTATTTTTGTCGCCCATTAGCCGACGCGATACGTAAATACAACCCGACAGGGGTGAGCGTGTTTACAAGGTTTAACGTGGAGCACAGGCGCCAAAGACGATTGGGACCTAGGAGGGGAAGTGTCCACTAGAGCACAAGGGCCTTGGAAAAAGGGAACAGAAGGGACGATACATCGCCTCGTTTTAGAAGCACGCCAGACACCCTCTACACGTCGCTCCTCCACGGTTACGACAACCTCTCTTTTTCTTCCTTCTCTTTTTCTCTTCTCTTTCTTCTTATCATCCTACACACTATTGAACCATCCACTATCTTCTGCATATTTTCTCGTACTTTTGCTCGTCTATCAATATTCACGCTGCTACACACTCCTCATCCTCCGTGTCGACGATCGCCATCGCCTCCTCAGTGACAGTCCGAATAGTAATGCATCTGCATTTCTATCTTCAATAAGGCCATCTCCATCTCTCTCTTCCCTCCCTCAATAATGGCCGCTCCCACAAACAACTCATTCATTGCCGCTACGCCCGACAAACACGCTTCCTCGGTCCCCAGTCACCATGACCTCGCCGTCACGCCTCAGACCCTCCCTCCTCTGGCCGATGTCACTACCGCCGCAGTCATGTCTGCACCTGACTCAGAGAAACATCCCAAGGGGAAGCGAAAAAGAACTGCGTACGTTGGCCTGTCGAAAAAGCCGATTTGGACTGCACAACCTTCTTAGTTGGGCATGAGCTAATTTTGCATCAATTGCATCATGCAGGGCTAAAGACAAAATGATACTTGAAGAGGCGTACAGCAGCAACCCAAAACCCGATAAACAAGCGCGTCTGGATATTGTCGGGCGCGTGTCTTTAAACGAGAAAGAAGTTCAGGTATGGCAATCGCACCAGTTGTCAATGCTTTAATAGCCTTGGTTTCCTCATCCTCCTCCACGCGTCATTCAATGGCCATCAACACCAAACTGACGTGATGTTATCAGATCTGGTTCCAGAACAGAAGACAAAATGACCGAAGGAAAGCTCGGCCTCTATCACCACAAGAAGTTGCTGCCCTTCGATATGGGGCCATGCACGTCATATCCTCCGACCCAATTACCAGTACCGCCACACCTAGCAAACCTGAAAAGACATTCCCGGCATCTGACCCCGCCGGTTCTCGATTTACAGATCCCATGTCTGCTTCTCCCCGAACTCTCGACCAGACTCCTTCTATGCCACGCTCCCACTCGGACCTTGTGAATAGTACTCCCATCTCCGCTAGTCATAACCGTGGGCGTCACTTCCTTCCCGATGTCACTCCAAGCCGTATCGACCCTGCTCTCCCCCACGAAACTCAAGATGCCTCCCTCTCTATGTCAAGCTCCATGTCTAGTAATGTTGGTTACCTTGCCAATCGCTGGAATAGCGTGGGCAATTCCTTTTCCACACCGCCCGCATTTACTCGTAGCGGTGATGACTCGTTCAGGTATATCATGGCTTTTCAATGTTTCAATGACATCTCACTAATTAAAGCAGATTCGACCCCTTTCCTCCATCTACGTGCACTTCTGAAGGTTCCTTTTCTTTGAGTCAGAGCCAGTCTAAAGTCCGTCTATCACTCTCCCTAGAAGGAAAGGCAGAGCTGGTTTCAAACCAAGGCTCTCCTACACGTGATGTGCCTCCTCGACCGTCTTCTACTACCCCAAACTTGCCCCAGGTCCGGCAAGGTGGCCTACAGCGTAGCCACAGTGCTCTCCCTGCGGTCACCCTGCCCCCTATCACGCATCTTACAAGCGGCTTGCCTCCCCCTAGGCTCATGAGAGGTCGGTCTCGTGACGTGCATGCCTGGGAGTCCTGTGCAGACGCTGAGAATCGTGATGAGCTGACAGCACAGGCCGAACACGAATCGAATGGATCGGCGATTGCGGCCATCAACCTTCTTCGATCGTCGAGTGGGATTCTGCAGCCAAGTACCGCCAAACGCAATGCTTCTATGATGAAGCCTCAGCGACCTCACCAGGCCAAGAAGGCCAAATTAGACCGTAGCGGATCTAGCGTCTCCCGACAGGAGACGGGCCTGGGGGAATCAGAAAAGGCTGATAAAGAGTTCAGCAAGGTCAAGGTTTCGATGCTGGTGTCGCCCATTGGCGATTCGGACAAGGAGAACATGAGCCCTGCCGCAAACGCCGGCTCATCGGATTCATATCGTCGACGAGCTCTACCGCCTGCTCCTCCCAAACCACTTGGCCAAAACCCTCGCCGCGTTGGCAGAGTTCTTCAGGAGCAGAAGAACCCAAATATCCTTTCAAACCGTGCCAACACTGCGCCTACCCGACCCCGCTCTATCATCAAGGAAGGTCTAGAGATTTTTGAGGATACGATGAAACCATCTATGCCCCCCCGGGAAGAAGAGGTCGAGAGGTTTATGCGAGGTTCAATTAGCCCCAGCAAGCGACCCGACATGGATTGTGTTGCTGGCCTTCTTTCCCTGAGCCAGGGTAACTGGAGATGAAAATATGCTATTAATGCATATGGTGCAAGAGGGAAATGTCTGAATGACGTTGGTTCAATCTACAGGTGCCCACCGAGTTTTGTTCCTCCCCAAAGAGGAAGAGAAACACTCTTGTATTTGCATAACTCGTTATTGGTCTGCTTCCCAAAGTTCCCGTGCGGTGTTTGTTAATATCCTGATTCAATGAAGCAGGGTTTGGTTTTGGGTTTCGGCACCTGGGAAACTAAGGCTTGTAAATAAATATCTCTGCATTCGACCGAAGCGATTTGGCTTGAGCCAAGGGTTGGCTTAGAAAGAAAGACATGCGAGAAAAGATTGTCTCGCGAAATTCATCATCAAATACCGTACAATTCGTGACAAGATCAAGACCTAAACATAGCTGCCCATAACTGAGGTAAGCTGAACACTTATTTAAGTTGCAAATGCAGAACGCCCAACGTGCATTAAAGCTCAGGTAGACCGATTCGATGTCGAGCTTGAAAATAAGGTAATACAGGGGTAGTATTTGTTGACATAGCCCTAAAACAATATAAATCCGAAAAAGCATGAGCAGAGGTCTATTCATGACATCAGTCTAAGCATCTGGCTTTCGTTAACCCTGGTGGACAGTAAATATTCATCAAATAGTTGTAAACTTCCCGTTTGGAGGTTGCCAGTTGTGTTACAGCTAGGTATTTCTTGCCTTGTCGCATTGACAAGACCATGATCTGTCCTCTACATCTAGATGTTTATATTCGCTCTACCCAGGTCACCGAAAACTCCTATATCGGTGTTATTTTAACCAAAATGGAGATAGTGATCCATCCAATGTCGTCCAAAAAGCCTATTTGAGCTGAAAGATGGACGGACAACTTAAATCAAACGCCACCAACTCCTTGCCTGAACCTGAATCTTTCCCAAAAGCAAGACAACTAGTATCCAGCACGCTGGCACAGTGTTTTCTATCATAGCCCTAAAAGGCTCATCTGCCGGCGAATAGGACTCGCACTCACACTGCCCTCCTCACTTGCATAGCATGCACTATCGGTGTCAATATCCCAGCCGATTTCATCGTCTTCATTGCCATTCTCCGTAGCGTCGGCATCAAATGGCTTTTGTGCAGACGCTCGCACATTCCAGCGAAGAGTGCGGCTCACACTGTCAAACCACTCCGTATCGGTGCGCGTCACAGTAGGAAACGGGTATTGAGAGGCCGTAATGGTGACGTGGTCACCCTGTCGAAGCTCGAGACGGCCTTTGCCATCGAACGCACAGTAGGCGGTAGCTCTTGAATTGCGCGGGACAGAGACTCGAAGGGCCATTGTATCGGAAAGAACCATGGGTCGGAAAGAGAGTGTGTGAGGGCAGATGGGCGTGAGAAGGATGGCAGGGATATCAGGGTGAACAAGGGCACCGCCAGCTGAAAGGGAATATGCCGTAGAGCCAGTTGGGGTAGAGAAAATGCAACCGTCGGCTTGGACGACAGTGAGTAATTCATCATCGCCATACAGTTCCAGATTGGAGACATAAGGGGATGGACCTCGATCAATGACAAGCTCGTTGAGAACCTCGAACTGCTCTGGTTCTTCAATTTTGGGTGCGCCAAGAGGGCCAGGTCCACGTTTGTGACGGTGCACAGTGCATGTAAACCGCATGCGGAGATTGATTTTCATGCCGTCGTCGCCCATAACCCGATTGAGGTGCTCCTTGTACTTTTCAAACTCAAACGTTGTCATAAAACCGAGGCTGCCGAGACTGAATGAGAGGACAGGGGGTACGATACGCTGAAAGAGCCAGGAAGTGAAGAGAACAGTGCCATCGCCGCCAAGAGTCAAGACGAGATCGAACTTCTCAGGTTGGCTCCAGCATAGATCCGGTGTCCAGTATTTGAGCATATGCTGAAATCGCGGGTTCTCAGCAAGCAGGCCGCAAGCATCAAAACGCCGGGAACCACGTAGCTTAGCATCGACATAGACATTGACGCCAAGGTCGGAGCCGTAGCGTGGGGTACGCAGAAGCCACCCAGCAAGCTCCCGAGTGAGATAGACCAACTGGTTGTCGCGTGCCTTGGTAACAATCATGATGTTGCGGACAGCACGCTTGATAGGACGGCGCTGGAGTTGCTTTGAGACTTCTCGAACGCCAGTTGCAGTAGCGACGAGGCGTGAATGTGACATGGAGACATCATTCTTGATCTCTTCTAAGACCTTGCCGATATCAACAGCATCAGCAAACCGCTGATGGTAGAAGCATGGCGACTGAAGAGTGGAAGCAAGAATAGCTGCTGCTACACCAGAAGAAGTCGTATCGTTGGAGGAAGGGTGAGGCCGGGCCGTAGTAGGAGTGTGAACAACACCTGCAGGTGTTGAGCGAGACTTGGCGAGGTCGTTGAGAGCATCAGTTAAACTTTGCGACGATGCAGCGGTAGTTGAGTTCATAGGTATACTTGAGAGACTAGAAGGGGCTGCAGCGGACTCGGAGGTTGATAGTAATTTGGACTCTATGCCCTCTGTCTCACGAGCTGAAGGCATATTGAGTGTAGATGGAAAAGAGAGCGAGAGAGCGTCGGGTTTGTTGTGTCGGAAACCCGAAGGCAAAGCTCTCGAGCCAGAATTAGGCCGATGTGGCTGAAGCTGACAAGACGTGGAAGCAGGCTGACCTGATGAGTAGAATGCCGAAGGGGAAGAGAATGCCGAGGATGAACTTGATAGAGTTGTATCTTTTGGGGCAGATGACAATGTGAAGGGTCCACAATCCCCCAGGGAAGGATGAGGTTTTAAAGGGTCCGGGACTTGGTCAGAGACGCGATCGTGAAAGGACAAAGACAAGGGGGACGGTGACAGTAGTGTTCCAAAAACACCTGGATGTTCAGCTTCTTGTTTTGCTGTTTGACCAATGTTTGAATTATCGGCGAACGTCTTCGTCTTAAGTATAAGAGAACGGGAAGAGAGAGTAGGAGACAAGCAACACCCGTCGTCTCGGGGGCTGCCAAGGGTTGAGTGGAGAGTCGTGGGAGACGCGGCGTAAAGTACTCCTGTCATATTTCCGTTGCCGGTGGAGGAGATTGAACTAAGCTTGGAATAGACCAGAATACCTAGAACCTGCTAGACTTGGAGGGGCGACAGCAATGCTGTAGAACAGAATGGGGGATGCGCACCCAATGGTGGGTTGGAAGCTTGTTAGACCAGGACCCTGAGTAGGATAAAATCCAAATTAAATGGGGGTCTCGAAAGCAACGAGCACGCGATGCCTCTCGTTGTCGTTCTTGTTTATCGTGTGCTTCCCACACCACACAGGCTCTGTGCTTATTCGCTCAGCTCTCGTCTTTAATCGTTCACCTGTGAGTCGGCGATACCAGCGGGAACTCCCCTATCCAAAAATCCGATAGGAGAAGGAGGCCGCGGAGATAAGCGAAGACACGCCGCGGAGTTTGGATGCGAATACCTTTCCAACTTGGTATCCCGCAACGTTTTCAGGTACCGTCCACGTTTCGCGATCAAAGGGGCCGGTCCGACAACCAAGATACGAATGACGTTGCAGTCCGAATTTCTTGCTACCTCGCTCCCCTGTGATCCCCCGAGCAGAGTACAAGGGTGTTCTGTACTGCTGATGGATCGAATCAATCAATCAATCAGTCACCGATTTCTTCTCCCTTTCCTTGATGTTCAAAGATATTAATAGACGCTTGCCCAATATCCTCGCCTCGGCGCAATGCGGCTTGCTGTGGAACACCCAGTTGGGTAAATGATAGCTAGTAGTTAGCCAGTCTCGAAATCGAGAATGGAGAATCGACAACTGATATCCGAAACCTCCGACCTATAGGTGGGGTTATGCTTGTACGACCGTTGTCAAATCTCGTCAACCCCCCCAGTCTGTTGTGGGGAGGACACACCCACACACGAAGATGCGCCAGGGATGTCAATAGCCTCCAAAGCGCAAGAGCCGTGCCGAGCGGGAGGGACTCGCCGCGATTGGTGATGGCTGTGATGAGACGACTTTAGTCGCAGCAACACAAGACGCACGTGGGTGATGTGAGCAGCTGCAGCTGAGGCCCAGCACCAAGAGACCGGATTAAACGAAGGCGTTGGTTTCCTTGTTGTTGGGTTTGTCTTGTTGGTTCAGTTGTGCTCGGCTGTTGGCTGCGACTAGGTATAATTACTAGACTGTCCCCAGAGAGTAACCAGAGCTTCGGGTAGGCGAGGCGAAGAGCCGCGCGGGAACGAAAATAAAAAATAAAAAAACAAAGGAAGAGAAAACAACGTTCTATACAAAGATGAAAGGATCTCTTGTTGCAGCGTGCAGATGTGACACCACGCGGCCGCCAGTCCCAGCTGCAAGCCACAAGATGGTGATGTAAGATTTCAACGACCAGCGAAGAAGATAGGTGGTGTGCTTAGAAATGTGCACCAATACAGAAGCGAACGGCGCCAATAAGAAACGTTCAGAGAAGACAGAAGACCGGAAAACGACCAAAAGAATTGATGACCAACAGCCGATCAAGCCAAGGGAATGAAGCCGTAAGCGAGCGGCGAGAATGGAATAAAGTGGGCGATTTTGCAAGAGACTCGCAGAGCCTTGACAACGTTGCCGTGGTTAAAAAAAGAATAAGGCTTGAAAGAAAGTATTGAGACCAGCTGCTGTGGTTGAATCTTGATCGTAGGATACTCGGCTTTAATAGGGACTCTCTAGTATCCGTTCTTGCCTGTCTACCTTACTACCTAGGTAGGCTGCCAATACTCCGTAGATGTGTGGAATATCTCGAGTTGCAACTTCACTCCTTGCTGTCCAGGGTCAAGGCCTGGGGAAGCCCCTTTAGCAGCCTGTGTCTGGCTCCTCATTGCCACAATTCTTTCCTCGCCTAGCGCCGCCTGAGACGTCTTTGAACCAGGGGCCTGATAATAATCATCGGTCACCTCTTTCTCCGTATAACTCCATGCTCACGGTTGGTCTAGCATGAAGTGGATAGTAGGTTTTCAACGGCTCGAAACCTTTTCCATCTCTCGCATCTGATTCGGTTCTTCTACTCTGCCTCGTGGCTCAATAGCTCTTGAATTGATTGCTCAAGCCCTTTCGTCACTTATTTTTGTTAGTTTCCATCGGAATTTCTGTCCTTCAAAAGCTGCCTTGGACCCGTGGACCTCGGAATCCGTGCTTGACATTGCTGTAACCTCAACTGTGATAGACTTCTTACCGACTGTGACACAACAAGTAAACATGTGCAGCGCCAAGGATAATAACAGACTGGTGGTTAAATATGTGGCTGAACTAATCAATAGAAGTCTGACCAATACCACTTAAATGGACAAGGGCGTGATCGAGAACGCGGCTTGTCTCAGCAATTAATGCTCTCCACGCTCTCTATTCGATCGCGATGCGGTTGGAACAGAATTACAGCGAGTCAAACGAACCATCAAATTCCGCGCCTACAATGATAATCATTTTGGATATATCTAGGTCCAAAAACCCTTTGTGCAAGCTTGATCCGCCTTCAATTGTATCAGACCGCTACAGTACTCCGCAGTACCCAATCAATCAACACATGAACCAGTACAATGTAGAAAATACGAGATCTCAGATTTTGTCATACATTTCAATGGTTCACTTGCCCTGCGTAACAAATTCTAGCCCTCAAGTTAGTCTGAGACCGCCAATAGTGTTTCTGACGTTGTGGTGAAACACCACAACCAGGAGCTTTCCCAGATGGGAGCCGGTAAAGCACGACTCTATCCGATTACAAGACAGATAGGAGACTGTCTAGGTTCCGCCAACTATGCTTGACAGTTTGAATATTAGAATAAGAGCCATTTGATCATGGATAGTTTGACCCTCTTTCCAGGATAAGAGCTGGCCTCAAAATCCGGTAAACCCTCGCTCGCCATGGGCTGATACTGAGATTACTCAGATTGGTAAGCTGGGCGAGTAGACTACCTAGGGTTGATCTCCATCTTGGCGGCAGAAAAATGTCGGAAATCACAAGCTGGATATCATGCCCCAAGTACAGTGCATCATTTCCAGTACAAGTCTTCCGCCACCTTGGCCTCCATGACAGAGCGGATAAACTGTCTCATGCTCTTTGACTCAAGATCGTTGCCAGACATTGTCGTGTCGAAACCAGATTGTTGGTGCTCACAACATATGCGTTGTCCAAGCTGGAGAACTTTGGTCCATTCGTCAGGAGAGAAAGCACCCTCGCTTTCTGACAAGAGCAGCTCGCCGTGAGATGTAAAGGCGAGGACGTGAACTGACTTGGCATGGTCAATATCGACGGCGGTTGGATCTACGATAACGTCCTTTCCGTCTTCATCCGGGATCGCTAAAAGTGTTGCTGCGCCGATAGCCTTAAGAGGGATGGCGGCGCTGAGAAGTCCCAGAATCGCTGAGTGAAGAAGTGCGGGAATGATAGGGAGGTTCTGTGGCAGAGATGAGTTACACGACAATGCTGAAGTTTGATACTGGGGCCTACCAATTGCGCTTGAACCACCTTTGCATTAACATAGGCATTCTCAGGTGTCTCAACAACCTGAAGAGTAATCTGAATCACACATCGTGGATAGTCTCTCACAGGGATGAGCTGCCTAAGCGCCGCCTGCATGATGGATTCGAGTTGCCTCTCACGGGTTCCTGTTGCAAAACATGAGAAAGCGATATTTTGTAACAAGGGATGTCGGAGATCTTACCTCCTACGCCAGCGGCAGGACGAATGCTGACGTCCACCAGAGTCTCAAAGGCGTTCTCATCTCGCCTTTGAGCTTCGATAGGGCCATTTACTGCGGCTACCATGGCATATCCTCCGTATGAGAATGTCGCAGAACCATCAGCCTTAGCAAGATGTGACAGCTCTGCTGCAGGTTCTGCGGAGGGAGCCATTGTTGTTGTTGTTGTTGGTGGTGGTGGTGGTGTTGATTGATAGATGTAATAGTCGTGTAGCTAGGAAATTTTCCCAAGGTTCAACAAGTTCAGCCCGTGCTGCGCGAGGTAGATATAGGGGAATAGACGCGCAGAATAAGCGTTGGAATAGTATAGACTCCAAGTAATTAGACAGAGTAGCTATAGAGAGAAACGGATTAAGGAATTACCTCCAAATGAAGAAGAAAAAGAAATAAGAAAAAATTAGTTACACTCTTTGCTTGAGTTTGCCGTTGTAGATTGATAACTGAGTATGTGGGGTCACTTAGCACCCGCTGCCAATCATGGATTCATAGGGAACTTCCAACACGCAGCCTCTCTCAACACCATCTTGACCTTCTATCCAACTACAGTATAATAACTCCTTACAAAAATATGACTTCACAAGGCTCTCCTCAGCCCATTTCTTCACAAGGTGCTGCACCGTCGATCCCAAGCCTCAAAGACCAACTGCCAAAGCTCGAACCTCGAAAAAGACGCCCAGCTCCCTCCAATCCTACTCCCATCCCCGAGACGCCCGCCTTGCCCACGCCACCCGACACATCCAACTGGACTTTTAAGACGCCGTCACGAAGAATCCTGTCAAAGAAAGATCATGATATATTTCTCTCATCCTCGACATATAAACTCATCACCGCCTGGGTCTTTGGGCTATCAGAGGCCGTAATCGACACTACCAACTCTTCAGTCCGAGACGCCGACGTTAGCAGCACCGCCAAGACTATATTACACATCCTCGACGAGACAGAACAACTGGTTGCCAAGTCCCCACCGGACGAACAAGGTGGATCGCGTTTTGGTAATAAGGCATTCCGCGGCCTGCTCGATCTTGCAAAAAACAACAGTCCAACCTGGCACCGAGAGATCGGCGTACAAAACGAAGATGCTATCATCGAGCTTTCCGCATACTTTTGCCAGTCTTTTGGTAACGGGAACCGAATTGACTATGGATCTGGACACGAACTCAACTTCATGATTTGGCTTCTCTGTCTCTACCAGCTGGGTTTGTTGAAACAGTCCGACTTTAAGGCTATTGTACTCCGTGTCTTTGTACGCTATCTTGAGGTGATGCGCGTTATCCAGATGACCTATTACCTTGAGCCTGCGGGGTCCCATGGTGTCTGGGGGCTTGACGATTACCAATTCCTTCCATTTCTTTTCGGCGCCGCACAGCTCTTGCATCATCCATACATTACTCCACGGTCTATTCATCAAGACTTGACCATCGAAGAGTTTGGACATGACTATATGTACTTGGGCCAGGTTAGCTTTGTCAACAGCACAAAAACCGTCAAGGGTCTGCGATGGCATAGCCCTATGCTTGACGATATTTCGTCGGCGAGGTCGTGGACAAAGATTGATGGTGGTATGCGTCGTATGTTTGTCGCTGAAGTCTTGGGTAAGCTTCCTGTTATGCAGCACTTCCTCTTTGGATCTCTCGTGCCAGCGGCCGACGGAATGAGTGAGGAGAATGCTGCTGGCGATGAAGAAGACGTTGAGAACGACCCGCATGCGGGCCATGACCATACTGGCAAGGCCCATGACGGTACAGGCTGGGGTGACTGCTGTGGTATCAAGGTTCCAAGCAGCATCGCAGCTGCTCAGGAGATGAAGAAAAGAGGTAGGAACCAAGGCCTACGAAGGATTCCTTTCGATTAAAGTTCTTCATATCAAATCAAATCAAAGCGTAGTAAGAGTTCAGCATTCTGGGAGTTCACATCATGATGTAACATTGTGTTCTGCCTATGTTGCTGATGAATAATGGCTAGACCATTGCCTCCCAAGGCATATCATACCAAACAAGTGATCGCAGACACTAATGATACATAGAGCGTGCCTCGTATAAGCCTACTGTTCAATGACGGGGTAACAAATGCGGGCGACCGACATTGGCCAACAGTTCTGGCCCCGGGTTCATTGAAATCACTCATCTACACAAGTGAAGCTCTTCACTATGTATCGCCATCGCTTGTATTAAACAAAGTGTAGATACTCTGGGGCCACCGCCCTAGCTGTAGATGCTTGCTTAGCATGGTTGCTGGTTTTATAAAGGCGAAAATTCAGACATGAGCATTAGGAATTGACACATGGTACCGAGACAGCCGTGGAACAGCAGTTGCTCCCAGACTCTATGAATGATGAAAACAACTATTTACATGTTTTACCCTTCAATTGGACAACAAGTCTTTTGATGTAGTGTGCTTGCCTTCTATGCTGCTATGACAAGATTTGATTCCCTGACACCAGGTATTCCTGCTTCAAGTCAACCAGACAGGATTGTCTATACTCCCAAACCTTGACCTAAATATTCTATTCAGTCACACCCCTGATCACGCTCCAGTCTACCTGAGGTTATCATATGGTTAGAGAGTCGCTCAGAACGGATTCCCCCAGCCTCGGATTTCTTTCCCTATGGGCAGGTCTTAGGAAGTCCCTACGCACAAGAGTGAATAGGGACAAGAAGTTGTAAACTTGTAGCAGTGGTTGATGTTGCGAGTTACAAACATAGGGTCAGGTAATCCCAAGGCTTTTAGTATCTTTCCCGCCCTTGGTGATAATGTCCTTGATCCGGGGGTTGGGCCTGTTCCGTTTGTTTATCGTACAGTAGATTTTTACTGCTCAATCAAGCAGCTTTCGACCCTCAATTCGTTGATGAAGCAAAGCTTATCCTGACCTGGCCACCAGATAAGTCCTGTTGGTCCTGCCCTGGTGTTCTCCAATACGATCTATTTCGGATCCCAAGGTATTTGCATATTATAAGTTGAGGCCTTGTCCTCCTGTAATTGGGTTTGCAAGTAGTACATGCAGCTAGGCGGCCCCGAAGGCCTTCTTGATGAATTGGTGGCGAAGCCGTCCATTGTATGCATCCAAAGGCAGGTCTGTGAACCGCTTTCTGAATGCGATTAATAGGATGCCCTAGAAGTTCACACTCTCATCGACAATGATGGACAGATATAGTGTGCATTGAGCTGTAAAGGTTCTGATATTGACTAGAGGTGCACGACTAGCAAATACAAGTAGCAAAATATATACCATACCTTAGTTATATTGATTATTCTATCAATACGATAAAAGTACGTTGAGTTTTATAATTGTAGGTATCCTTCTAAAAGCAAGTTACCTTTTGGTGTAAGCTACAGGAATTTCAACAAGGAATCATGCCCAAGGCAAAACCCTCATAAGTCGAATTTATTTAGATTACTCATATGTGTACTGCATATTGGGTTTATGTGTAATCAAAACGCTAGGCACATGAATTTCAACAGTAGGTAAAGACTCATGCCCGACTCGAGACCTTCGGGCATGTGTGCTACAGATTATGTCATCATGGCTATCTCGAAGCTCTCGCAAATGTGACATCATGAATTGTCACCTCAAGCTTATCAACTTCTATCAATTCAAATCCAGTTTTATCATTTTTAAAGTCTTGATTGATTTTCCATCATCAATACTACCTACACTGTCGTCTCCAAATCGTTGTTCTTAACATACTGGCCAAATCTTGTTCTAATCTCACCTGATCTGATAATACCACTCATCTATCGATATCTGCAACATAACGGTCTCGGTTTTCATTACTACATCCCCTCATTGTCTTCTTGCGATGTCAGCTCAAGATCCTGGTCCAAAAATGTCGGCTGCTACAAAAGATGTCCTATTCAAGGTGCGGCGCATGATCCCACCGATGCTGGAAAAGTTCCACAAGGGTTTGTATACAGAAGCACTCATCCCAAGCAAAGTTCGACAACTGACGCATAGATAGGCCAGTTAGGTAGAGTTGCCGTCATTGGCGGTAGTGAGAACTACACGGGTGCACCCTATTTCTCAGCCATGGCGAGCGCAAGGCTGGGCTCTGACTTGGTACGAGGCCCTCTTTGCCTCTTTTGCATCTGAACTCGGACTAACCGTGGTCTTGTACAGTCCCATGTCATCTGTACACCTGCCGCAGCGACCGTCATCAAGTCATATTCGCCGAACCTCATGGTTCATCCGCTGATGCGCCAGAGTGAAAATGCCAAGAAGGAACAAGAGCCTGCAGCTTGGAATGCCTCCAAGAATCCCGAATCCAACGCCGAAGATATTGCGGCGAGGATCAAGGACTTGCTGCCCCGACTTCATGTCCTTGTTATCGGACCTGGCCTGGGCCGTGATCCATTGATGCATGCCACTGTCGCCAGCGTCATCCGCGCCGCCCGTGAACAAGAATTGCCCATTGTGCTAGACGCCGATGCGCTGGCGCTGCTGCATACGGACCCGGACCTGGTAAGAGGCTATGACGGTGCGGTGCTGACGCCGAATGTCGTTGAGTTCGGTAAGCTATGCGATGCGCTCAAGGTTGACGTCGGCGATGATGCGCCCGAGACAGCACGCGTTGAGGCTTTGGCCAAGACCCTGAAGGGTGTGACAATCATTCAGAAGGGCGCAAAAGACTACATCTCCAATGGCGAGACTACATTGACTGTTGATCTTGAAGGTGGTAAGAAGAGGAGCGGTGGCCAGGGGGATACGTTGACAGGTTCTATTGCGACTTTCCTGGGCTGGAGAAGAGCCTACCTTGACCGTCTTTGGGACGTCGGCAAGAACCCCATCGATGAGCATGAATTAGTTGGGCTGGCAGCTTTCGGTGGTGCAGCTATTACAAGAGTAAGTCTCATGCCGTCTAACAGAATACGCAGCCGAAGGACTACTCGCTTCTGTTTCTTGAACAGCTCATAGGGTAGCTCCTGAACTATAGTCACTTCTTGACATATAAGCGTATCATGCTAACGACATCTCACAGGAATGTTCGCGCTTGGCCTTTTGCAAAAAGGGCCGCAGTCTGCAGGCAAGTGACCTGACCGACGAAGTACATATCTCGTTCCTCAATATCTTTGGCGAGGACGATGAGGTAGACGAGTCAAAGCTGTAAACAATGATCAACGACCTATACAATTAGAAGATTCGAGTACGAAGACACTATACAGAGAGTAAGACATTATACAAACTGTTGTTCATTGTTCGAGCCAAGAATCTATTCTGTCGATGTGGCATGTCGCATTCATGACAAGTTATCATAGTTCGAGGTAATATTGATACTTCACTGTAGCATCATTTAGCATTCATCGATTCATCAGTCATTTCTTCGGTGCTAATAGAAAATCAAGGAATGAAAGAGGGTGTGGAATGCACGTTGGCACTTATTGGCGTCTGCGAGATTGCTTGTTTCATGGGCCATGTCATGTATTCAAACCAAGAGCAGATATCAACAAAGGGCTACACTTCCTCCAGCGTCATAACAAAGCCCTATGACATCCTCGACCTAGTATACAACGAGATTTGTTGATATGGAAATGCAGCCAAGGGGCACAGAAGAGGTTCCAATTGCTTGTAATAGCACAATATATGGCTTTTACATAAAGGTACGGTCTTGCATAAAAACCCTCGTAGAGCTTGGAAGAGCTGAGTGTAGGTCATCCGAATTCAGTGTAAAGACCCACGAGGTCTTATCATGAAAAACAAATCAAGCTGCCAAGGTAGAAAAAATCAACTCTTGCAGGAAGCTAAACCGAAAGCACAGCCGAATTGTCAAATACGATAAACTAGTCGAACGACGTGTCCTGCAAAGATCAAGAGTGGCGCCTCGGGTTCCTGCGGCGAGGTTGATACAGCGTTAGACTGTCTAAGTCGTCGTATTGCGACAACAAGAAGAGACAACAGCCTAACTATGCATCATGTATGTACATGTGAGGCATTGCATATTCAATTGAATTGCTAGTGGAGAGCAAGCATGTCTCTTATAGTAGCGTATGTACTATATTCTTTTGCTTTGCTTTTGCTTTGCTTCGCGCAGCTGCCGTTGCCACCTCGCGTGGCCAAAATTCGCGTGCTCAACGGCATGGCTGATGCGTGGCGTGCAACAGACTCTGGTAGTGGAGATCATTGGGTCGATGTGAGGGAGGAAGGCTGAATATGGGTCAGTTATAACTTATTATTAGAGGGCTCTGAAAATATGTGCACGAGGCAAGGGATAATGAAGGATTGAAGCTCTTTCTGTACAGAAAGGAAATGAAAGAGGCAAGAGAGATTTGTTGAGACGCACATAGCAGTGTATCCGTTTGTAAGGCAGACCAAAAGTAGACTTTGTCTTTCTCTTCTCTATAAAAGAAAAGACCGAAAGTATTATATTGAGTTCCCAAGAGCCAAATATATACAGAGTTTCATTTGGGTTCTGGTAGATGCTCCCACCGCTTCGAAATCCGCTCTTCCCTAGTCTTCAAAATGTAGACCGTGAGATATTTCTGGTATCTCTGCATTGTACTCGACATACAGTATGCAGCTGCCAGAACAGGGAGTAAACTCTTCACTATCGGTCAGATCGAGGGATGCCATCGATCTCACATTTCCTTGTCCCAGAATTGATACTGCTCTGCTAGGGCCAGGCGTTCCTACGATCCAGTGTATGGCTTACCCGTCAGATGCATGCCCACCACCAATCAAAATCAAGAGTAGATGAACAGAGTTACTAAATGACGAGGCCCAAGGTTGCACAACGATATCAGTTCGCAGTTATGTCACTCCTAGCGGATTGCCGTGGAAGCTGCTAGTGTAGCGGTTTATTGAAGATGATTGCAAAGCCACAGACCGAATACAGCACAACACCATGTGAGATACACAGCCCAGGTTCGTCTTCAAGTTTTTATTGTCTTCTAAACAGCCAAGATTAAGTCTCGCAACGGAAGAATGCTCAGATTTGTGCATTCCACGGCATCTCTGAGTATGGTCATGCAGGGTAGGCTATACGCGTTGGAGGCATCTTTTTGTGACAAGTCGAATGAGAAGTGATCTCAAGAGTTGGCACAGTCGATGCGCCCGCTCGAAGAATCTGGTCAAGCAATTTTCTTTTGCTTTGCTTGCTGCGCTTGCTGAGGACAGTTTATAGCACGGCGTGGAAAGGTTGCTGGTCGCCCATGGCGAGTACGGATGTTTCACGTCCGAGTCTCACAGTGGGCAGCAACAAGCCTTCCAAGGTTTGACAGACAGTCGACAGCTTGATAATATGGAATGACGGAGAGACATTAATCTCAAGAATGATATTTCAAGTTGCAGTTATGCAAAACATTAGAGCCATACAAGAACCACTGCAAAAGGACCATAATGGGAGCTTGTCAACTGAATTAAGTCGGATACTGTGTATAAATTGACCACTTGCCTCTCGCTTGGTAGTTACTAGTGGCCCAGCCGCTACCCTCCATGAAACGAGAGAATTGAAGTGAGAAATTACGCAGCTTTTCAGAATCTACCTGTAACCTGTCTTTGTGGGCGACTCAGGCGCGTATGACACCAAAAAAGCAAGGGGGAATCCTCTTGTAAGCAGCCCAACGCCGAATGTCATTAGTGTGGCGGACACGACTCGATCGAGGTCTTCCAATTGACGGGGACAAATTCTGACCAAGCCGAGCAGAGACACTGACCAAGGCAGATAATGTGAGATCTGACGGCAGATCTATCATAACTATGACAGTCAGCGAAATTTCAGATTTTCCCTGAAGAAGGTAGCGTACCTCTGTGACATTGCCCGTTTTTTTTTCAGCTGGAAAGGCACAGTCAGTCCTCGGCACAACTTCAGACTGGTTGGGTAGCTCTATTCTTCCAAAACAAGCACGAGTACTCCGTAAGTAGCCAGTGATAATGATTGATCTTGTGCAATGGCCCTGGGGGTTGACTGAAAACGCCTGCGTCAGTCAATTACGTCGACAGCTGCAAGCATATGTACCGTAAGTTACAGTGCAGCAACTGACAGCAAGGATGTAAGAAGCTCACTGAAATCTCTCACTCACGAGGACAAAATGCTTGAATTGGATCCGAGCCTGAGGTAAGCAGTCGCATGGCCATACGACGCGGCGAGTCCCGTGCATTCCACCACCAAGGAGAACCAATAAACAGACAAGCGAGATACAAAAGAAGCAATATAACCCCCACCGTCCCAGGGTCCGGGACCAGGGCTCCTGTTGGAAGTTCAAAGTTATTGTAAGTCTGTAACTTGTAAAATGCTACAACTCAGCTCAAGTCGACGTGTGCTTCACAATCGACGGGATATTCACGACAAGCAGGGCCTATACGAGGAACCATCCATGGCTATGCGAGAAGATGTTTGTTTTTTTGTGCTCTGTAACAACCTTGTCCCCACTAATCTTGAGCCAGGCTTGTGTTGCGAACTAATAATTTCAAGATCTATAGAGTTGTTCTGTTCTTCTCTCCAGATCAAGTCCCGTGCCGTCACCAATGATTGTTGATAAAGCCCTCCAAGGTTTGCCCTTCGACTCGAGGCATTCGGGTTAGTGTCCAAAGTTTTCGACAAGTATGCTGTTTGTGGATCGGCCAAGAAGAAAGCATAGCTCCCTATAAGAGTCTTGGATTATTAACATTTGGCCGCTCGCTTGCATATTGTAAAGACCATGCTCTCCGAGTTCCACAATACGAGTAGCAACATTGGATTACGCAGCCCCTAGCAATGATTTTGGTAGTGTCTCAACCAATACTCAAAGCCAGAGACCCCTCTCCTACTGTGCATGCTACAGTATTATCATGCAAGGACTCCTCTATAACTACCAGACAGCCACATAAGCCGTCGCATTTGCGGAGTCACCAAGGCTCCAAGCCAAGGGTTTTCGAGGGTCTGCACTTTCATTAACAACGAATGTCTCGCTAGCGACGCTATCCGTTCATGAAGGACGGCTTAATGTAGCCGTTGCCCTTGGTGTAAAGGGTCCTGCCAAGGGGCCTTGAACGGCACGCAGCGCCCCGAACAACCAGGGCAGAGTAATTAGTGAAACTGCGTCTTCTATTGATAGGGTTGCTCCAGCCTGATGGTCCAAATTAGTAGGACGTCCACGATCCTTTTCAGCTACTAATCATGTCAAGAATGAATAACAAGGCAAACTTGTGGGTGATTCCAGTTGAGAGACAAAAGAGAAGCAAATTAAATGGATTTGTTATTTACTTGCAAAGCTGGAATGCCAGGCAAATTGCCTCTGTAAAACCTGTATTGGTACATATGTGAGCAGTGCATGTCCCGAAGAGTGTCCAGCTCTAATAGGTAGTGCACCAAAAAGCAAGCCATCCGCTGTTAGTTCGAACCAGGGCACAGTGCCGTGGGATATCGTGGGGAGAAAACAAGCCATGGGCTAGCCAGTCGGGGAGGGATCAAGGCCGGTGCGCAACACTCCCTGCAGTGGCTAGAGTGGTAGAGAGTTGTTTAACTAGGTAGCTGGTACCGGCGGTGACATCAACATCCCCATAGCATGGTCTAACGTCTTGGTGATGTAGCAGTGCAAGACCCGATCGACGGCCAACTGATTGCTCTGTTCCGACTGATTGTAAGTTGAACCACGCCGCAAGGGAGCACGAATGGGGAAGAGACTCGAATTAAGTTTTCTGGGACAGGGAGGAAAAGTACGATCTTGCTCAGACTTGCTTGTTATTTGTTTTGCAACTCAACATTCATCGAAGCTGCTGTTTTGATCTAATTCTTGGGCTCGAAAGACTGGTGAAGATGAAATGGTGGTGTATGTCTATCATCTGACTCAATGTATGTCTCTGAGAAATGTCTCTATTGTCCCCGTCTCTCTTCAAATTAGAAAAAGCAAAGACGACTGACTCAATGGATGCATCCAGACATGATGTACCCCCAAGTTCCAGGCAGGGCTAGGTTCGCAAGGGTTTCTATGGTTGCTTAAATCCAAGGGAGACGCTTGAGGGAGTGAAGGTACAATACCTTAGGTGTGGACGTGCTAAAACGCTCTAAGTGGGACGTACTAGGGTGCTGCTATCCTTGCTCCCGCAGTTCCCTCCAACGTCTTGTCGCTGGGAAATGGGTCATTCCTTGCTGAGCAACGTTTAAAGTATCCCTTGAGCCCCCAAAAATACTTGGGTAGGTTGATGGATGAGAAGAGAGAAGGATTATTGGTCTTTGTTTGCAATTTAACAATTGCAACATATCCCTCTGTTCCATCCTTCCTCATTCTCTACGCAGTTGTATTGCAACGGCAGTGGCAGCAGTGGTTCTTGCCTAGTGCAACCAAACACCAGCCTCAGGTTCCTTCCCTCTCTATACTTGCCTCGTTGCGCCTGCTGTGCAACCATTCACACAGCTTACCGGGTTACATTTCTCTTCTCACACACCTCGCACAAGAATCATTCACCTCCCTTTTATCACTCCCAACTCTTAGTATCAACATCGACTCAATTCAACAAGGGTCAAAAGCACAGCATCAGTGCTGTGAAGGTTACGGAGCTTCAGTCACTTACAACACACGATACGGCTCAGAGCAACAGAGGCAAGGGCAGGATATCGCAACACCAAACTAGAGAGGTTCTGCCAAACTGGCATTTGAAACTCTTGCATCACCCTCTACTCGAACACGATCATTTTTCGACAGGTAGCAAACCGCTTCACGATACCTCGTTAGGAAACAGGCGGATCTGCTTTGGGACTCCAAGTTGATGCACCCGCCCTCGTGGTCATGAACTGTTGTGCTTCTCGCCCTCCTTCTTTCATCGCTGTTTGATACAGTTACGCCCAAGTTGACTATAGATTATCTCGTGCCATTCAGAATCAATTCCAGTCTGGAACTGTTTTGCATTGATCTCACAAACACCGAATTTCCACTGTGGCTCTGATTCACCCAAGCGTCACCCTGGTTTACATCTCACCTTCGCGTTCCCACCACTGATAGTTTTTGACTGCCTACATCAGAGCTGGTACGTTACAATCAGATTCTTTTCTTTCGTGAACCTCCGAGCACGAGGACAGCCTCGATTTTCCTTTGACTTCGCTAACACCACTTCGCTCAGGCACTGGTGCCCTGCGCAACGTTGACTTCACTTGTTCATTGACCAAGGTTCAATATGGCCAACGGTTTCGGAAGCCTTGAGCGCTTCTTTGCCAAGAAGAAGACGCCGGCTGCCTCAACCGAAGCTGCTGAACCAACTCCTGCCCCTCTTACAATACCTCGGTTCCCTTCGCCTTCGTTCATTCGTCCCAAAACTAGTCGTATGGCTGCGCGCGAAGAGGTGAGAAAGCAGCCTGCGAGTCGAGCTCTTTCCCCAACTCCTCTTTCACCTTACCGAATGGACTTTATGACGAATGCTCAGAGCCCTACACGCTCTTCAAATTCTCACCAATCACAATATTCCCCTCTCAAACCCTCTTTTATGCCTAAGCGAGCAGAATCCTTTCTGGACGAGTTCGATGTGTATCAGTTCCCACGACCTCCGACTCATCATGGAGAAACCTCAGCTGCGGCTTCTACTTATGATCCCAAATCATCCATGGAAGACCCTAGTGAGCGCAGCCTTCCACTTCGATCCCATGGCAAGCCAGTTGCCGGAGATTCACGACTCAAGACACCCCCTTCGTCTGACTTGGAAGATGAAGCTACTCGCAGTCCTCGATACTTCCGTGATAAGAGACTTCCAGCACTGCCCCAAAGGGAACCCCCAACTCCAGACTCTTCTCCAGAACTCCACCCAGTTCATATCTCACAGTTGCGAGTATCCAAGTCGATTGATTTTCTTAACAAGTCTGTCTACAGAGACATCCGTCGCCAGCTTGCCGAGACTCTGGATCACCGACCGCTTCGAAGAACTATCAGCCAATCCAGCCTGGCTCCTTCAACAAGCGGGCTTTCGATCGCTAGCTCTACACTTCGAGAACCTGACTTTAAAGAGTTCTTTAATTTGAGTGATGACGATATTGCCGAGTCGGCCCCTGCGGAGGCCATTGAAGAGACTGAGACAACCACCTCCTCAACTGCCCCTTCTACCTTTGATTCTCCTCGCTCTTCTCTCCTAACACTCACACCTCCCTACGCTAGTAAACCTGCCACAGCCGCTGCTTTTGAAGCAGCTAGAATCGCCAAACGCTACAACTTCGATTTTGTTTACGTTGTCAACCTCTGGACGGATCCTACTCGGGCTCAGACGAATACTTTCGCCAATCCTAGGTCACCAGGCAAGAAGAATAAGCCCTTATCCGGCCGTCTACTCGCCGCTTACGGTTTGGAAAACGTCAATCTGCCATTCCAAATTTCTACAGCAGCGCATGGAAAAATTCTTAGAACTCCAGGATGGATAGAGTACCGAGCGAAGGAGGTACGCAACGACGAATTTGCCCGCGGTTATGCCTGTGCCTTTTACACTGGCGAATGTTCGCAATCAGGACCAGGCGTCTCGAGAAACTCGGCCTCCTCGGCGCAATCTATGAATACAGACCGCGGCATCGTTTTCGCAGCGTACCGAAAGCCGCGAGCCGATGGAAGCTTGATCGGAGTGTCTTCCAGTCCAGCTGACCTCGTTCATGTTCACAAGGATGCAGAGGCGCTTGTGGAGATGCTCGTTGACATACACGTAGCGAACCGACTCCGCGACCCTCAGTCGCAGTTCCATCAATCTGAAGAGACAGGCCCAATGCCAGCGCAAAGATTCACATCTCTTGGATGCCAAGGATAGAATGCCCCAGAAAATCCTATCACGTCCAGCCATGTTTAGACGACCTGTTTATTTGTTTTTCTTTCTTTTTCTTCTGTGGGCAGGTTATGCTCTACCCGGTATACAACTACGGGTTTTTTGTTTCATTTGTTTCTACTCAAGATACCTCAAGCGGCGGTCAACCATCAGTTTTCACAATACGTTACGGTCATGAACGGGCGTCACGGTTGCTTTTGCCAGGTCATGGATTTACGCCGACGCGGGTTTGAGGACTGTGATGACAGAACTCAACGATGGACATGCTTGTGCACCTCGAGCGAGGGTTAGCGTTGGTTTATCGTTTATAAGCCAATAATGGGCAATGTGTGGACGAACTATGAAAGATGCTTGATGCATATATGGTCAGGGAATACCATTAATGAGCCCATGTTAGATCAATCATGTCCTATCATGACAACACAATTGATTCAATCTTCAATTTTAATCCTTGTATAGTGTGAATATGTTGAGCTTCTTCACGCTCGATGAGTTGAAACAATTAATATTTCAAGCACTTAGACATGGTTATACTTGGGTATTCCGGCGTCAAATCCACCCGATTACGCACATCAGCTTGCTCTCCACATAGCTCTCATCTTTCTTCTCAGCATTTACAGTAAAGCCTTCCAGGAAGGATCGGGGGCTCATGTGATGCGATGTGCAAATATTTATAAGGCTGATTACCGTTCAGGGGTTTGAGCCTGTTCAAACGAGCCCTCCCTTCAGTCACGAACCATTCCCTGTCTTCACGATCAGGAGGTATCTGGCGATTGAAATCCTGTTCTCAGGATTATAATAACCCGGATGGAACTTCTCTATATTAACCACCTTGAATTAGCTATTTTCTATAAATATAATGCGTGAACTTAACCTGGAAAGGATAATCTGTGCTTCAAGTAGTACAAACCTTCTTTCAGTTATCGTCTTATGAATCGTACAGAAAGTTCCTTCAGATAGGTTCAAAGCTAGAAACATTAACTCGCCCAAACATCTCTTGCGTTAATGGCCGAGTCGATAATTTTTAACATGTTCGTCTTGAGTGTGTCCCATCCTTGATTGATAGGTAGACATGTAGACAAGCATACATCTGAAGTCCCTAACTCGTTCAAGAACTCCATCTGATCTGGGAATGGCAATCTCTCAAAACCCACAATATTTCATTTGGACACATACATAACAAATCGCACTGCTCGCGATAGTCTCAAGATGCAAAGGCTGTAGGGAGGCCCTGTAGATGATGCGAAAGCGTCTCAGACAGAACAAGTACAGCATACACTTCTCACACACTGCACCATTCTCTGGGAAAAGAAATATGCCATAGTCATCAATAATATTAATTCATAGCCTTGAATCGGCTCAGTAATTTAAGAACTCAAACCACTTCGAGTCTCTTACACTATCATGCGCCTAAAGAGCTCCGTATAAAAGGTCTTGATAATGATGTTAACATTGATTGTGGACGGTAGAACGCCATGAAGAAATTCACATACATTTTTGTATGACCCAAACTCATAATCTCGACATTTGCTTTGCTTCCAGCATCCACGGTCCTTCGGTTCGACGAATAGCCAAGGTATTCTCAGCCTTAATGACGATATCGCAGCCTCCGTTTAGACCGTTGAGTTTACCCTAGGTATCCAGTGTCTATATAACCTATCTTCGGGGAGGAGGCTGGAATCCAGGAGGTGGGGGACCACCGGGGTTGAAGCCAGGTGGAGGGAACTGGGCATTTCCAGGGAAGCCAGCAGGGGGCGCAAAGTTTCCAGGAAAACCAGGAGGGGGAGCTTGGAAATGGTTAGAAACTCTTCGCAAGGAGCGGAATCTGTGCAACTCACCACCACGACCACCTGGGAAACCAGGAGCGCCAGGGAAGCCAGGGAAACCAGGCGGAGGAGCACCACCAACGCCAGCAGCGGGTCCCTAATAAAAGTTAGCAATGTTTCAAACATCAATGAAGTAGGAGAAGAGGCACATACAGCCAGAGAGGGAGGGGCGGCTCCTCGGCCAGCAGGGCGAGCAACACCAGGTCCAGCAGCCAGGGCAGAAGATATTCCACCAGGTGCACTCTTTCCTAGTCGAGCGCTAGGGTCGGCGGGAGGAGGCGACTCGACAGAGAGGGAGATAATGTGAGCGCCTCGAACAATTGTGAGGCCAAGAGTTCGCTTCTCTTCGGACTCAACAGTTTGGGCCGAACTACTTGCGCCAGGGGCAGCAGGCTTGTTCTGCTTGCGCTTGACGCGTCGAAACTCTTCGGTATCGGCAAGGACGAGGTTCATGTGCTAGACTTCAGTTAGCTATGTCCCTAGTGATGCCAGCAGAGATATGTAATACCTTGTCGAAAGCAAGCATCTGACCGGTCATTGCCCTGCCATCGTTGAGGGTAACCCGCATCCGCCAGTTAATCTATGAGAAGCATGTCAGCTTGAGCCGCCTACAGCAAAGAGTATAGAGTCAGGATTCGCATGCGCGTCGGGGATACGTACGTAACCGGCCTGAAGAGAAACTCATTAGCATATGAACAACAAGCAGCCTAAGACGCGTAAGTGTAAAGGGGAAGCGTACCATCTTTCCTTGTTTGTTCGACATCTTGACGGTGTTTAGGAGGTATTGCTAGTGCAGTGCCCCTTGAGTTCAAAAATTGATGTTAGATCGCAATGTTTTTGCACGCGATCGCAACAACCTTCAATGCCTGGAGCTTCGAAGGTGAGTTATGATGTCCAAAATCTGCGGAGCCTGATGCGAAAGGCTGAAAGGTACACCGACAATGTACCGATCCGGCGCTACTCCGCTTTAGCGATAGCGCTACCCCACTTGGTCTTGCCGCTCGCTTGAGGGTTTCTCTGCCCTCACATATTTCCCAGGCTCACAAAATTTCATTTCTTGAGTTCTGCAACCCGCGATCTTCGACAACTTCATCACCAGGTCGACTAATATCAGCAGCAATGGCGTCCGAGAAGGCTAACAACCCCATGCGGGAGCTCAAGATTCAGAAGCTCGTTCTGAACATCTCCGTCGGCGAGTCTGGTGACAGACTTACCCGTGCCGCCAAGGTGCTTGAGCAGCTTTCCGGTCAGACCCCCGTCTACAGTAAGTTTGCACAATTTTGAAGATGGTGATGCAACTTCATCTGACTGATTTTCCTCAGGCAAGGCCCGTTACACCGTCCGAACTTTCGGTATCCGACGTAACGAAAAGATCGCTGTCCACGTCACTGTTCGAGGCCCCAAGGTAAATACACACAACGATTCATAAAATGTGGGAAAGGGGACAGATGCTAACATTCACAAAAGGCTGAGGAGATCCTCGAGCGTGGTCTCAAGGTCAAGGAGTACGAGCTCCGCAAGCGCAACTTCTCCGAGACTGGCAACTTCGGCTTCGGTATCAGCGAGCACATCGATCTCGGTATCAAGTACGACCCCTCTATCGGTATCTACGGCATGGATTTCTACTGCTGTATGACCCGACCTGGTGAGCGCGTCACTCGCCGCCGCCGAACCAAGAGCCGCATCGGTGCCAGCCACCGCATCAAGCGCGAGGAGACCGTCAAGTGGTTCAAGTCTCGCTTTGATGGCATTGTCCGATAAATGGTTTACAAAATGGTTATTTGAATTTACGGATGGTCACGGCGAACATTAAGGAAAAACTCACATGGGGCATGTATTTTCTGTTGCCTTTGCTGCATCAGCTCGACTTGAAATTCAGTCGAGCCACGGCCTGAGAGACCGACCGGCACTCTGCCGGCTTTCCGATATTCATTCTGAATGTGACATGCCATCCATCTTGTCAGATAATTGGTACTTTGTCCACTTGGCCTCTCGTCTGTTTTGCGTCTACGTGAGACGTTCTGAACATATACTCCCAGGGGATTTTGATGCATCATTCTTTGCATACCCTTTTAATCGCCCTTCAAAGGGCAATGTCATGGCTTTCCACCCTAGGCGTGAATCTTGTGTCAACAGCGTAGATGTACTTGGTCATTGATATCTTGCAATGACATGCTTGGCTACTATAGTTGCTGGCTACCGTTGTCGCTACGTTGAATACCGAACGTAAAACATACGAACTATCCTGATCATCGAGAACTTGTGAACCTGCGCCGTCCCGTATCACAATTCCCTCGTTGGACATCTCAGCCCCATACCAGCTTCATCAAAGTAGTTTATATTGTTCTGGACTTTCACAACTTGATCTCACGATCATTTTGAGAACTCAAGTAATTGCTTTTGATCATGGCGAGCTGCTAGAAGTCTTCAAAGCATAAAACGTTTTCTTAAATAAATAAAAAAACACCTACCGTATTCGCAAACATTATGAACTCGATGTGTGCCGGCACACGATTTCGCACTATAATGTTAACAACCTCTTTAGGTTACCAGAAGAAACCCTCAAAAAGAGACGTATGAATATGCTCCAAGGATACCAAGGTCCAATCGCACCAGCGGAGATGCACCCCAGATTCACGGCATCTTTATCTCGGGGTACACGGGACATCCGTCACCGGAGAGGAGTCAACATCAAGGCCAGATCAAAAGCACAAGGCTGCGACCACATAGGAAGCGAAGGGAAGAGTGATTCGGGAGATCCACGGAGGAAGACCTCGAATTTCAGCCACAGAGACTTCTCATTGATCAATTGATAGGCTGAGTGTTGGCCTTGCTTGTCCGCGTTGCTGTGCTGTTCTGTTCTTGCTGCTCCGGAGCCGGTCACCAGGCCAGCGTAGGGTTCCACCACGAGAACCAGAGCTTGTTGGGCCAAAGCTCCCATTTCTCAGGCACTAATTGTTTGAACGTACCCGGGTAATACCGATTAATCGGCGGTCCGGGAGTTGCTTCGAGATGCAACAGTCAGCTAGCGACCGCAACGGAGGCTATTTGAGATCTGAAGATCTAAGGCCCAATCAATTGATAAAAACCGAAATAAAATAAAAATTGAGAAATGCCCTCAATTGATATCTTCAAGCTCCCAAGAGCTGCTCATTGTTGTACTGTTAGACGTCAGCTCGGTGGGGTAGCCACAACCAGCTAGAAATTGTTAAGGCTGTTTCGGAATATCCAGGCAAAAACGCGCAGTGGGCTCTAATTGGATGGTCGGAGCAATTGGGTCCACATCATCCCTCAGACAGACTCTGCTCTCCATCACCGTCCTCCTCGAAAAATTCCGTTTGCTCTTCTGTAAAGGCAGCACCGCACTCCCCAATCTCCTCTCCTCCCAATTGCACCCGACTGCAATTGCTCTCCTTTCATCTTCAAACCTCCCCTATACCTCTTAATATGTTCCGGAACGCCCTCCGACAGTCGACGCGCGCCGTCGGCGCTGTCTCTGCTGCTGGCAGGGTCGCCGCGGTAAGTTAATGTGCTCTCCCGAGCCCCCGAATCGACCATGCCATCGACCAGCGACCATAGGCATCGTGCATCCATCGAAAACCCTTCGCAAGAGTTCAATTGAGTGGTTGGATCAATATTTCTGGACTCGCATGAGCTTTTTTTAGGCCGCCTGGGGCTGCTGTTGCTGCCGACCGGTCGAGGGCTTTTTCGGACTTCGGCTAACTTGTTTTTCACCACCTCAGGTCCGAAATGCCGCACCCGCCTCTGTCAATGCCGCCCGATTCTACGCCTCCGACGCCAAGGCCACTCCCACTGAGGTCTCTTCCATCCTCGAGCAGCGAATTCGTGGTGTCCAGGAGGAGTCCGGTCTCGCCGAGACTGGTCGTGTCCTCTCTGTCGGGTTAGTGGATCTCTGCTGGGAACATTTGGAACAAGGCTAGGCTGGTGCACGATAGCTTCAAACAACAACGCACCGCCACCCCGCCCCGCCTGGATGACCAGCAACTACTTGATTAAGCCTCAATCAAGCTGACTTTGACTTACAGTGATGGTATCGCCCGTGTGCACGGCATGGCCAACGTCCAGGCTGAGGAGCTTGTCGAGTACGTACTGAGCGAAAAACTGGAGGGCCTTCGTCATGCATCACATAGCTAACAAACCACAGGTTCGCCTCCGGTGTCAAGGGAATGTGCATGAACCTCGAGGCCGGCCAGGTCGGTGTTGTGTTGTTCGGTTCCGATCGTCTCGTCAAGGAGGGTGAGACCGTCAAGCGTACCGGTGAGATTGTAAGGATACCCTCGAAACTATCTCGATAAGCCTCCAGCGCTAGCAAACAAATAAGCTAACACATCGTGAAGGTCGATGTTCCCGTCGGCCCTGAGATGCTCGGCCGTGTCGTCGACGCTCTCGGTAACCCCATTGACGGCAAGGGTCCCATCCAGACCAAGGAGAAGCGCCGTGCTCAGCTCAAGGCTCCTGGTATTCTGCCCCGAAAGTCCGTCAACGAGCCCGTCCAGACCGGTCTCAAGTCCATCGACGCCATGGTTCCCATCGGCCGTGGTCAGCGTGAGCTGATCATTGGTGACCGTCAGACCGGTAAGACTGCCGTTGGTCTTGACACCATTCTCAACCAGAAGCGATGGAACGACGGCAACGACGAGAAGAAGAAGCTCTACTGTATCTACGTCGCCGTTGGTCAGAAGCGATCCACCGTCGCTCAGCTCGTCAAGACTCTTGAGGAGAACGATGCCATGAAGTACTCCATTGTCGTCGCCGCCACCGCCTCTGAGGCAGCTCCTCTTCAGTACCTTGCTCCCTTCACAGGTGCCTCTATCGGTAAGTACTATCAGCTCTTTCTCATTCATATATCGAATATCTACCACTTTGTTATGATTTCGGGCGAAATTCCGCCTGAATCACCCTTGCAAAAGTTTGCTTGCCTTGACCTCATGAATCACTGTCGCTTCCCTTTTTCCACTTCTACTTTCTTTCCTCAATCCCTCCTTCCTCAGACAATATCAAGGTCCTTCAGTGGATAATTCCTTCTCCACCACCCACGACAAAGCACCCTTCGTGCTCCGATTGCACGATGAGTAGCGATGCTCCCTTCTGAGCAGACACTCCCTAAGTTTTGGCACATAATGTCATTGCCCTTTCGACATTGAAAAGCGTCTCAACGTACCTGCTTCCTCACCAGAATGAAGCGGTGTATACTCGATCGTCTTCCGCTGTTTGAGATGTCTGCTTTTCTCCCACACCCGCAGGCCGACACCATTCATTGGCACAAAGATACCGCTCAACCATTGACATGGCTACGGTACTGCCGGGCGATTCTACGTATCTCCCCGCCTCCCGGGTGCCCCTCACACCCTCGAAAAGCCTGGTCACAGCGATGGACGACTGCCTATTCAAGATCATCAACCTTGAACTGCCTCCTTGGTTTTTAAACCCAGTCTACGCAGCAGGCTTTGACCAAGGTACTTGGGACAACATCATCTTTTGAGTATGGAAAGCTTGTTCCACATGATTTTCTACGCCGTCAAACGCATTCG
Source organism: Fusarium abutilonis (assembly GCA_021655885.1). Lineage (NCBI taxonomy): Eukaryota > Fungi > Ascomycota > Sordariomycetes > Hypocreales > Nectriaceae > Fusarium > Fusarium abutilonis. The sequence goes on along the minus strand of JAJJWN010000156.1, from coordinate 19,556 downwards.
CGCCGATGCCGAGTGGGTCACCCATGTCTCTGGAGCCGAGAAGACGTCGAATGTGAGCCACTGTGCTCGCATGCCACCCTTGCTGAGCGAAGCAACGGTGACCCTGATCTCTCCGCTGACCACTTCTGGATACTGTTGCGACCAGAGTTGGGGACGACAAGGAGATTATGCGCAAGAATAAGCGCTTGTATGCCGTCAGAGATAAGGTCCAGATTGAAGCCCAGTACAAGGAGATCATACGCCAGAGGACGGGCTGCCCGCAAGTATGCATGCACGGTCTGCAACAGTGTCTCGGGTAACCCTTCGCTATTCAAAGAACACTGCACCGCTCTGATACAAAACGATAAAGAGCGAGCAGCTCGCCAGGGTGTGGAATTCAACCGTTCTACCACAGGCACCGTCGAGTGTCACGCTGGAACCAAGCCTATTATTGCTCCATTTGCAATAGAGCCTACACTCGCTGCTCTAGGTTAAAGGCACACTACTCATGCGATCAGCATCTCAAGGAGGCTGACTTTATCGCCGCTGGTGGGATTCCAGACCCTTCCAATGAAGGACTTCGATCGTCTTGCCGCCCTTTCGGGCCGAAGAGCGAGTTTGAGTGCTTGGTCTGTAATAGATCCTTCAGGCACTCACAAGAGCAGAAGTTACACTGCCTACGTCGGGTTCACCCCGATGCCGTCGCAGCGGCTGGTTATGACCTCTGCACCATGTCTGCAGGCGTTAAATGCCACCGTCACCTTGAGGGTGATAACCACACTGTTAAGATCGAATAGCTCTCATAGCATGGCTCAGACTCTTGAACATCTAAGACCTTGAGGGTGACCTTAAACCACACCAACTTCACTTCTCCTTCGTTTCTTTCCTTTGCAACTCTCAGGACTTTAGCACATTTAGCATATTTCTTTCAACACATTGCCGAATCGTTTGCTGACATCCACAACTAGGCGAGTGGTTCCGTGATAACGGCAAGCACTCTCTCGTCATCTACGACGATCTTTCCAAGCAGGCTGTCGCCTACCGACAGATGTCTCTGCTTCTCCGACGTCCCCCTGGACGTGAGGCCTACCCCGGTGACGTTTTCTACCTCCACTCTCGTCTGCTCGAGCGTGCCGCCAAGATGAACGACAAGCTCGGCGGTGGTTCCATGACTGCCCTCCCTGTTATTGAGACCCAGGGTGGAGATGTCTCTGCATACATTCCTACCAACGTCATTTCTATTACCGATGGTCAAATCTTCCTGGAGGCCGAGCTGTTCTACAAGGGTATCCGTCCCGCCATCAACGTCGGTCTTTCCGTCTCGCGTGTCGGCTCCGCTGCCCAGCTTAAGGCCATGAAGCAGGTCGCTGGTTCCTTGAAGCTTTTCTTGGCCCAGTACCGTGAGGTCGCTGCTTTCGCCCAGTTCGGTTCCGATCTGGATGCTGCTACCAAGCAGACACTCAACCGTGGTGAGCGTGTAAGTTGAAGTCATATCCAAGAGTGTTTCGAATCTACAGATGCTAATCACACTACCTTTTACAGTTGACCGAACTTTTGAAGCAACGTCAGTACTCGCCTATGCCAGTTGCTCATATGGTTCCTTTGATCTTTGCCGGTGTCAATGGTTATCTCGACACCGTTCCCGTCAACAAGATCCTCCAGTGGGAGTCTGACTTCCTCGCCCATCTCCAGGCCAACGAGTCAGAACTTCTTGCCACTATTGATCGGGAGGGCGCTCTTTCCAAGGACACCGAGGCTAAACTCCGTGATGTCACCCAATCCTTTGTCAAGAGCTTCCTTGGTTAAACAACAACTCTTGCGGAGAATAGTGGCCTTCAGGGATCTTGCTGTCGATGCCAAATGTTTACAGTCGTTTTATAATTTTGGCGTGTCGCGGTGTTGCGCCTGAATGGAGCAACGGAACTGAGTTGAGGGAGATTAGCCTGGCGTATTGCCACCTGTAAAATAGTGCGTAACACTCAATAAATTCCCTCAATTCTTTTTGTTTACAAACATAGTTAATGTTGTGTGGTTATAAAAGGTGATGATGTTGCACTCTGGTTTTACTGTCTTGAGAGGAATTATATGTAATCGTACTATTTTCTTATTAGCCTATTTCCTAGAGAAAACGCATCAATCCCGAGCAAACTACGGCTCTTCGTCTATACAAATAGGTTAATTCAACTGAGTGTAAGGTAGCAGAGAAGCTTAAAGGCCTGGAGTAACTGTATTCACACTACGGAGTACGATAAAGAACATATTGCTAATCCCTGTGCCTGTCCAATTAAGAGTGGAATTAGAGGTAACATTAAGCCATTTAAATTTCCCTTTCCCAAAGCGGCTTCCTTAAATGAAATGGAACATCGGGTTAGAGGGCAAGTGACCTCTCAGCAAGGTTGTTTAAGACGGATAAGCAAACACGAAAGCAAACTTCAGAATCATACTAACACCAGTGTAACTGGCAATAGGTAATAAGACGATGATACAGTGGCGCTAAAGCCCTCAAACCTGTAGAACGTCTGGCTTGTTCGTGATCATTGGGACGAGACAAACCCTACATGAACACGCCTCTTCAGCAACATGAAATATTTGCCTGGTATAAAACGGCTGTTCTAACTATGATGGAGGATACAAGTCTGAAGAAATCTTGCGTCTTTGCTCAATCGTCTAAGTCTTTTAAAAGTACCTGCAGCAGCAATAGGGGATATCACCTTGAAACGACAATCAATTAAGCTTGGCATCCGGTCATCCACGTTTTTTATAGGACTACTTGATTGATAGTGTTTTCCCTTATCTATCGCACGTCAGCTCGGGTGATGAGGGAACTCACCTTGGCAAACAGACGATAAGATGAGAGAATGAAAAGTGGCTTGGGAACGGATATTCATGATATTTGGAACTCAAGGGGGAATTTTTACCAACTTGCTTTCCAACACACATAGATATGTATCGAACCACGTAGCTACCGTACTTTCAAATACCTCTGGCTGTTGATGCATACAAACTGGTGCAAAAGTTTCAATAACGCCGAGGTTACCAAGGTATCTATCTATACTACTGGTAGTAACCAGGCTATCGCTCCATTTAGCGACTTGGTTGCGATTTTGTTTCTCCTTAAGTTAATAATCGTCAAATCACTGAGTTAGTGATGCTCTGCCTGAAAAGTAGGATTTTCCCATAACCATAATAACACGATCAAAGCAATGAGAATAACCCATGTTCCTACTTAAGGTATTAGTTAGGCATTGTGGTCAAAACTTTAAAGTCCAGGACTTCAGTTGAGCTAGATTTACGATCCTATCCTATACTACAAGAAGACTCTTGTCACGATCCTTGCTCAGGGTATTTAGGTCTTTATTCATGTAATTGGCAAATATATTCAAACGCGAACAGAAGCACATACTGGCGTTTATTTGCGGGAAACTACCCAGGTATTAACTGCAACCGGCTCACTCAAATCCATATCTTAGCCGAGACTGACCCAACTCCCAGAGCGCCCAAAGAAACCAGCCTTGAAACTGTCCCTTGACTCCACATCAAATGCCAACAGCATGACTGAAGACCTTGGCTGCCAATTGACTGAGCAGTCTTGACTTGTCGTCCTGGGGTAGTTCCTGGAACACAGAATACACGCTCTTCCCCTTGGCATCCCGTACAGCCCCTAGCCTGTTACCCGCCACGGCGCCCGCAACAAGACCCGGCACGTTAGCGATGATGAAGCCAAGAGCGCCGCCGCTAACGCCACCCAACATACTCCAGAACTTGTTGGTAGGGTGGTTGTCCCTGCCTTCAGCCATACCCTCCTCTCGCATCATCTCCTCAAATACATCGCTAAACTGGGCATTCTCCGTCTGCTCTCGGTCCTGCGGCGGCGGGTTGGCGCCTGTAGCTTGGTTGGTGAAAAAGTTCCATGCCCACGAGTACGGGCTCTGGCGCGGTGCGGCGCCACCCTCGGTCTCTGTCTCCGGGATATCTTCGAAGGGGTCTGAGGGGGTGCTGGTGTTGAAGAGCTTGCGCTGAGCATCGTATTCGCGACGGCGCGTGGGGTCAGATAGTGTGTAATAGGCGTCATTGACGAGCTGGAACTTGCGGGTTCGTTCAGCTCGCTCTGGGGAGTCATTGGAAACACGGTCTGGATGCGTCTTTAGGGCGGCGCTGGAAAACGAGTTTAGCGATGTGGTAGATTCGAGAATCGCAGGTTACTCGGTGCCATACCGTTTGTATGCATCTCGAATCTGCTGAGTTGTGGCTGTATCAGAGACTTCGAGGATGGCATCTGCATTGCTCTAGTTAGCTGGCATATTCGCATAAAGATGCCTAGTGGGGTTATCATGGGAGCTCACAGTAGTTGGGGGGAGCGCCAGCAGTCATGATGGCTGGCTGTGATAGGAAAGATGTGTTACAGAGGCAGAACAACTGGAGGCGCTTATAACAAACGAAAGCTTCACAAGGTTCTTCAGGATGGATATGCGAAGTTGCAGGTGGTAGGTATGTGAGCGTTGTATTGGCGTCGTTGGATCAAGGTCCTTGGGGGTTGTCCAGGGCGGGAATATCAACGTCATTGTGGCGGTGCCTGTGGCGACACAAACGAGCAAGCTTCAGCTTCGTCTCTCTCCAAGTGGGGTATCTCAAACTGGAAACTCCAAACAAGTCCCCAAAATAAAATCAACAAAATATTACAAGCATCGCTATGCTTTTCTCCTTGAAAGTCATAACAGAGAAACATCGGTAAGCTTTAAAATCAATCCATCCAATCCTGAGCCGCATGCCGATCCCGAATGCCCCTTTTTTGCACTACCATACAATGCAACCTAACCAAAACCTAGAAGCTTTGCTCCAGACCCGTCTCTTTTATACACATAAACTCCTAAATAATCGCTGTATTGTAATGGTGATATCAATCTACCCTCTGCTCCAAGTACCTTTGGGCTCTTGATAATGCGTCAGCCGTGACAATGTTGGCTTCTACTTGTCGCCCAGATTTCTGATAATGCGCCGCGAGCACCCACATATCGCGTATTACGCGCAGGTTATTGTCGGCGCCATGCGCTGCCTCTCGTTTAGTAATGGCGTGTCGTAGATTCTCCTCGGCAGTAGTCCATTCCTGCTTCTCTTCCTGAACCCGAGCCAGCATTTTGCATGCGTACGCGTGAAAACGGTCGTTGGATCTGGGTCCCGAATCGCTTCTCGTTAGGTTCAATAAGTTGATAGCCAGCTCTTCGGCCTTTGCCTTGTTGCCAACATCCATTTGTGTAAACTCTAGTCGCAATGCCTCGATTCGCAATTGATCTGGGCCAAGTGTCGTAGGCTCATCGTTTCGCGTTTCTGCCATCGTCTCGAGGGCGTGATACATGGCTTCCTGCCTCTTAGCCAGGTCGCTTCCTTTGCGCAACCTCGTGCGTCCATCCCATATTAGTTGTTCGTAGAGCCAGAGCCGTTGGGCATCTGACGTTTCGATATGCTGGCCCAAGAGATCGACGTTCCGTAGCCAAGCTTGGCGTAGTAAATGACACAGGTAGCTCCTCCCTTCGTCTGAATGATAATCGCAAGTCCGTAGTTGTTGGAGTATGAGGAGGAGCGGATGTTGCGCAGGGAGTTGTCGTTTGGCAAGTACTGTAGCATGGTCCAAAAATAGGCTCAAAAGTTGGAGATGCCCTTGATCAACCATATCGAAAATGGTGTCTAGCACATGCCAGATTAGGTCGGGATGATCATGGCTCAGGACAAATTCGAGCACGTAAAATCCCCGTCGTGCAGCCATCCCGGCAAGGTCTCCTTTCCCGTGATACCAGAGGTCGAAAACAAGCTCGAAAGTTCGGTACATCGTGCGGCTGTCCTGGATAGGGGGCGAATTTGGATGTGCTAGGTACATGGACATTGGGTCTGAAATGACAGGGAAATCATCCAGTTTTGACTGACTCCAAGAGAAGACGCTACCGAGAACCTGCTCGAGGTTGGTATAGGGTCCAGTGTTTGACGGTCGCACAAGATCCAGAGCCATATTCGTATCTTCATTATGTTGTTGTTGTTGTTGTTGCTGCTGTTGCTCTTCTTCTTCGTGTTGTTGTTGTTCTTCTGGTGAGGCTGATGATGAGGAGGATGAGGAGGATGAAGCTTGGTCATCGGTGGTGCTTGAGCAAGTAATTTCAGTAATATCAGTAGTTTGCAGAGGTGTGGAGGCTGCAGAGCCTGTTGGACTTTTGCGATATGTGCGTTTTCTCAGATTCCATTTCTTCAATCGTTTCTTGAACATTTGTTCTCTTTGAAATACTGATCAGCTTCCAACCCTTGCTGGGCCATGTTGTTTCCCACTCACGTTGCTGCGAAGCCATACCTTGCCTGCAGAATGGCCATGGTTTCATTCAGCTTCCTGTTGTCCCGGATATATAATTTTTTGATAACATCACGCATAGACTCCCACTCATCTTCGGTGTGCTCCTTTGTGTAAGTCCTATCATCGACCGCTGGTGGACAACCCGGCAGCCGGGGGGCCAAGACTGGCAGAATTGACGACATTGTAAAACCATGAAGTGGGATAAAATAGAATTCAGCAACGGAACCAGGGGGGTTCCAGCAAATCAAAAAGCGCTTGTTGTTCGGCGGCCACAGTGACGGGAACTGTAACAATAATGGTAATAATAAGGGCAACAACCACCACAAAGAGCCTCAAACCAAGTCGGCAGTGTCGGTATCGGCCTCTGCATGCCGGACCGTTGCTTGTGCATGGCGAGCGGGAGCTTAACTTGTCAAAGGCGCCTCCCCCGTGGTCTTCAATGGCCGGAAGGCAAGGCCGTTAAGAAGGGTTCGGGGCCGGTCTCATATGATTGGATGATATGGTTCCGTGCATATTGATGATGATCTAGGCTTCTTTTGGATATGGTCAGAACTTTATCTTGCATGTCTTGGGTCTGGATTCAAGTCGGCTCTTTGCTTGTTCCTGGTGCGAGAGGTGGAAATGGTGTCAAAGTTGCAAGCCTCTGTGAATTCGCCCAGCCCCCCTACCCCCTTCACCATTACAGGAGAAGTAGGACTCATGGTTTTCTGACACATATAGTGAGCCCACATGTTCAATCCAGGCACGCCGTTGACACTGATGAACAATGCTTGAAAGCATGTCAACTGCGAACGTGAGGACTGGTGATGACCTCACTAGTATGCGCCCAACGTTGTTGGGTCGTCTTGATACTTGCAATCACTCATTGTGACAACCGTGCCCAAGCCTCCAGAGTCGAAAACATCAGGGTTCTCATCGTCCATTTAGAAGGGCCTCATAATTGCTGGAAAGTGGCGTTATTAGACCAGTTGATAGAATGTCATGGCGATAGTTGTTCATACCAAGGTGTATGTATAGCTTGCCAAACTTGCATCTTCAACAAGAGCCCCATGAATAAAAGACGTCATTATCGTTAAGCCTCGAGTCCATCAACTTACGAGGCAGCCAATGGGATAGATAAATTATACAAGGGGCGCTAGGTCGGTCGGGTAAACTAGGTAACCAAGCATGGGTGTTTAGCGCATATCCTTCAAGTTATCTCTCAAAGAACTGGCTCTATCGTCTATGTACAGAGACCGGAGAGTGGATATGAGAGATTTTAATTCGAGCGCCTTGCCAAGGAAGAACAAAATCATAAAAGCAGTAGCAAAATACCTCATATTAGGCAGAAGTAAAGCAAACACTGCATAGAGCTTTGACGATGTCTTGATAGAGGTTGGAGGCGTGAACGTCAGAGCCTTAACTCTTATTGGTAATTCATTAAGCAATCCATGAACATCGACTAGTGTGTTCGTATATCGGCCAATCGTGGCTGTTTATAGCTTCGCAGAAGGGCGCGAACTCACATGGAACTATCCTGTGATCGGCTACAACTACCAGGAAATCAACATCAGAATGTTGATTCCCACTCTTAAAGTTTCCAAATTCGGTACAGCTGCTTCTTAAAAACGCCATCCAGTTCTCTTCCAAGCGGCGCAATGCGTACATGCATACCTTAGCACATGCCGAACGCCACAAACAACCACTACCGAATGCCAAACTTCCCGCTAGGAATATTCCACAGGCGCTCCCTAGTTCAGGGCAGACATCGACGCCTCTTCACACATCTCGCATACAAGGCCCTCAAAAGGTTAGACCCAGACGCATACATACACATAGACACCAGTGCTAGAATAGCGTCACTTCGATCCACGGCCATTAATCGAGGAGTTGATGATAAAACACACGATATCGACCTCTTCTATCTGTATCTAAATCTCCTAGAATCTATCCGAGGTAATTTTAGGATGAATTGCAGGAATGTACAGCCTAAGTTCTTTAGTATGTAAGTTAAATCTTTTTTGAATTACTTAACAGAGAACCTCATAAGGGTAGGCATTTTCACTCAAGAGGTATCGTAAATTAATGTAGGTAGGTACTATAAGCTAGACCTGCGCTTTGTTTCTCTCAAAAAAGGTTATTTCCTGATGCACTGGTCTCTTGGCGCAGAATAGCCCCCCGTGCTCCATACTAGCTTACTAGCATGCTTTGTGCTTCCACGGTAGACTTCCGTCTTCAATTTGAAAAGGCGGGAATCTTTCTCGCGGCTTTTCTCGTATTCTTATCAGCCTTGAACCAACAGCCTTCAGAAGCGCCGTGCGGCCATTTGAATCGTTTCCAGTCGCCGTTGGTGGGCTTTCGGTTGAGCTCCACGTCCTCCTCTCCTCCTCTCCTCCTCCTCACCATCCGATCCTGGCGAGCCCATGTCGATCTCGTCTTGTTCCGCATCAGTTCGAATTGGATCGTACTTGGAATTCATTCTGATAGAAGTGCCAAGCGCCAAGTAGTTAGTGAGTTAGCATCGTTACCGTGTTTCAACGAGTTGAGGGAACTCAGTTGTGCCATGTATAGCCACTCAGCTATGGGGGGATAACGTACTATAATTCCTCGTGGACCATGGAACGAATACGACTCTTTCCAGTTGAGGAAATTTTGCAAACTTTCTAAGAAGCATCTTCATATTGTTCTTAGATAGGTACTTTCCCGCTGAGTATACCACCCCTCCCCTCTTTATCGCCTCTCCACCGTGATCCCGTATCTCTAACCCTACATCGTTGGCATAATCCTTTCCGGCCATTTTAAGCAGTGGTTTACGGTCACTCTGGGCTACATTTAACTCCGTGTATAATTCGGCATGGTTCATAGGAACCATGGAGAAAGGCAACAACAAGGGGAATAAAGGGGGACGCAATCTTCAGGTACGTGGTTGCTCTAACTCTTGACTGGTCTTTACTAACCAAGCTTAGACACTCCGCCAGAGTTCCGCCCGGTATTAGAGTATCTCGTCGACCTTGTTGATTGAAGGGCTCCAATAATGAAGAACAAGCTATTGCGATATGTGATGAAGCTTTTCGGACCTAGGAGAGGGATGTGCATTCACAGAGATGCTTGCAGGAGACCTTTGATCAAATCTCAATGCTACATGGGCTCACTGACGCTCAGTACAGCTGGAACAAAGAGGCTCTGAGACTCATTGATGAAGAGGCTGCAATCCCATGCCATTATGGTCTTGCTGAAAAGGTCAATGCTCTGGTTGTTGAGCAGTAGACTGGTTACTGTGGCCCACAGTCAAGGATCCCATCGCAGCCTTAACCGTCCGGATACCATGCTTGAGAATTCTGTCGTCTTTTGTCTCTGCGTATGCCGCAACAGACGACACAATCATAGACTGCAGAGAAAGAAATTAGGGGATGAGCGGTAGGAGAACATGCTTGTTGGGCATCTGAGACTTCCTTGAAGTCATCCACACATGGTTCCGCTTTGAAGACGCCGCAGAAGGTCAGGATGCTCTTCATGATGCCTGTTCGTCTATCCTCATTCCTTGACCAGCACGCGTCCTTCGTCAACTCGGAGAAGATAATTATACGCTTATACAGCTTTTTGACTGGGGGCAAGACCTTGGCTTCACGAAGTCCGTCCTGCTTATCCTACAGGATTTACAGGTTGTTCAGGTCGTCTTTGAGGTGTTTGACGATAAGGGCGGATTCCTGGGTGTCCGGAAGTGAATGCCTCTGGCGATCAAAGCTATCGGAACTGCCGCCACAGATTGGTTTGTCCTTGCTGCTCAATCGCATGCAAGCCAGACCTGGCTCCACCAGGTATTCTCCTACAACGACGGCGAGATCGGAACTGGTGATAAGCGTAAGAAACTACTATCGCAATGGCTCAGGTTGAGTCATGATTTTTGGCTTTGCCAGTGCTGTCATAGAATAGCTCTCGCTCACTGGATTCGAGCTTGGATTCATCGCTTGCTATTTTCTCAAGGCTGGCTTGCAGCACCTTTGAGTTGCTGCGCTCCCCTAGTCTGACTCTGATGATATGGAATTTGGTTCTGGAGGTGTGTCCTGTCTGGTATGCCCAGCTTTGATGCTCAAGCGATGTCGTCGCTGTCTCTAAGCATTGTTTAGAGTTACCCATGAGATAGCTTGAGAAAGGTAGATTGTGACTTATACCTGCGTGAGCCCAGTGATCGTATCATGTGTTGTCCGATGGTCCTTCTGCAAAGAATTCGAAGATGGAGATGTGAGGAGGAGGAGGAGAAGCAAAAAGAGGGAGAGAGATGTTTAGGGTTGCGGTTTGAAGATATCAGGGTCAGGCAGCGGGATAAAGAGCCAACCACCTAAAATCTGAAAGTGGTTACTTGGAATTGAATGATACTTATATTAAGCCCTGAAAGGGCAAATTAAAAGGCTACGGATAATAGGTAACCGTCGCGACCGTATAAAAATCTGGCATTTTGAGGGCTCAGTAACGATGGGTATCAAGCCTAGGGATTATTATTCATCATGAACTCTTAGGTATCTCTTTATGATCATTTAACGCGTCCTTTTTGCGTCATATTGGCGCGGTATGACTCGCTGCCAAAAGCCGTCTGCGCCATCAAACTCTTGCTTCTCTCTCTCAACTTCACCTTTCTCCTTCTTATGCTTCGTAAGTTCTCCTTTCTTACTCTTGCTCGGCATTGTGATGATGCGTTACGAGTGGAATCGAGCGGCTCTCAAGTCAGTGGGTTACAAATCATGGAAGATAATCGTAAAGCAGGCAGGGTATGTCCTTGCGAAAGAGGGAAAAGAACGAATCCAAAGAGAACTCGCTGATAATTTGAGTTTTGGCAATACTGACGGGAAATCGGTAGCCCTTCGTACAGTCAATTCATCTTCCCGTTGACAATGATCGTTAATCATCTGTGAACTTGACCTGATTTCGAATAGACGCGGCGACGTACTGCCAACAGCTATCAGTGTTGCTACCAACTCGACGATGCGTCTGACAATACCATCTCTGCCGCTGAGAAAGTAACATCTTCTAGGCTTTTTCAGGGTGACCCATCGTTTACATATATCTCAGAAACGTCAGAAGAGTGCTAAAAATAGACGATGGAGTCAGAGGGAAGCGGGTGATTCGATAGGATATCCGGAAGATGAACAGGATAGCCAGGATGATTACGAAGCGAATGAAGAATCTGATGACAATTACAACGACGCCGGGTCAGAATATGATGATACATCTCCTGAGATGCTGAACACTGACGATGGCCAGGATGACCCTGTTTAGAGGCAGAAGCTCATGATTAAACAGCAAGATATAGCATCGCCCAAGCACAAGCGTGAAAGAGACAAACAGTTTCGGGCTTCTAAGCCCAGGCATGGGAATGACGAAGATGACTATACGGAGATTAACGTTAACATGGTACTCTGTATTTAAGCCAGCATGTTGCATATTGAGGCTCAGATAATTACTTCCCCATGCTGAATTCATAGGATGTCCCGAAAGCTACTTAGCGCATATGGTTCTTCATGAGGTCCACTTTGGCGAGAGGTTGTCTATTTGTAAATATGAGCCCCGTAGAAGCTGGTGTCTTGAGAGTTGAATGTGGCGTATAGAGCATTTCATAAACTCGGGGTTCTTGCAGCGCGTATGTCCATATTATAGACCGCAACTCGGCTGGTAGTTTGGTAAAAGATGAGAAACTCGTCGATATTTTTTTTCTCGTGGTGGAATCAAGGTTGAGAGTTTATTTGCATTGGCTACTTAGACAATTGAGTTACTTCATAATTCCCATGGCATTTAGTAAGTCACAGCAACTCGATATAGTGAGTATGTAGCTGTTGTGAGGGTAGGTGGTATACTGTGATTAGTCGGGTTATATAAAACTTTCGGCCCTGATCGGCAAGCCCAGGCAAAAACCTGGGACTTTGAAAAAAGATATATCTTTGAGGCGGGGTCTGTTGCTTGTATCTTTAAACCTGTAACGTTTTGCACCTGGGTAAAAAGCTGGGAAAAGAGCTTTAAATCTGTCAAACTATACCTATTTCAGGGATCTAAGCGGCCCTGGCTAGCTTGGTACCTCAGTTTTCTAAGACGGTTACTTAATTAAGCTTAACGGAGCTTAATTAGGTAAAACGGTCAATTTAGATAGGAATTATGCATTTTGCCTAGGAATTAAGTTCTTACCCAGGCTTGCTAATTTTACCCTTAGGTTATGAGGTGTGTAATAATAGAAGTGTTTTACATAGTTAAGTTATACCTCAGGTAGAATATATGCCTTATAATTATAAAACTTATTCTTTTTATCTTAATTCTATACTAAATTACTAATCTATACTAGAACAGGGCTTGATCGCCGTGCTAGTAATACGGATTAACAAAATATTAAATTAATAATACTGGCTAAGTTATATACCCTTCTACTGCTTCTAGTAACAGCAGATACTAAGCACCTATAGAGAAATTAGAAATACAGCACTTAAGTATCTACTCCCCTCAGTCAGTCACTTTTAAATCTATAGCATTCGAGTTATACGGAGTTGAAGCAATGAAACCGCAAAGTCTAGGCTAAAAACTTTTGACGTAGCCTACCCTGTAAAGAATGGGGCCAGAGGCCGGGGACCGGAACCATATTTCGCCGCTGATGAGCCGAGCACGGACCAAGCTCAGCTTGAGCCAGAATAAAATCTCGAGCGCGCTGCTAGAGCGAAGCTTTTCTTTTCTCTTTTTCTTCTTCGTGCGGCTGGCATAACATGAAATTTTTACACCCGTGTTGCTCGAATCCTTATCTCAGTGGATGTAATCGCAGCGTCAGTTATGCCCCAGATCGATCATAATTGCAGGCCCGCCCTACCATTGTTTGGTTTTGGTGTCTATACACACCTTAGTCGTGGTTGGGAGGCAGGACATATATCGTAAACTTCGTCCCGTGAAATGTGGGAATAACCGCTATGCCTTGGTTATATGTCAGGAAATGAAGCACGAGATGATTGAACGGTGTGGTGGAGGTTACGGTTGACATTGGCTATGATCTATCCTCTACCTGAGTTTTGACGATATTATCGACTCGCCTTTTGTTCCTAAACTCCCCTTACCCATTTCTGTCTCGATTTCGTAACTGATGCACCAAACCTGTATTTGGGCATGCCAGTCCCCCCCGTTGCAGAACACAAACCGCTTCCATTTGATTCGTTATAACATTATTCATCCTCTCCGACCTTTTGAAGCTTGCCCATATCTCGCTTGGCTCCAGCCTCGCCAATAAGTCTCACCCTGTCAAGACGGACAGTCTCTCCATCACCCTCGCCCTGCTGAACATAAACGACAACGCTCGATGTCTTCTGGAACTTGACATAACGCAAACTCAGGCTGACTGTTCCCTCGGCATTCCAATCCTCGGGGGAGATCTCGATAGCCTGAGTAGGCTCGGTATCATCGGCTTCACTGAAGTCGAGGTTGTGGGGGCGGTTGATGTACAAGTGAATGTTACCAGGTCTCATCACATCCTCGTCGTCCTTGGGTGGGAGAGAAGTGAGCTGTAGCACAGTTAGTCAGGGTCAGTGAAACGCGAAGACTAAATAAACTTGCTTGAAGAGTGTGAAGCTTCACAGTGGACTGGAAAGGAATGTACAGAAGCAGCTGGTCATCGGCACCGCTCTGAACAAAGTCTTTGGATGTTCCCTTGCCATTGCTGAGACCGCTGGGCTTGGAGTTCTCAAAGAGGACCCGAACAGTACCAGCGTCCTCGTCTGCATTGAGGACCTCGAGATCTCGAATCTCTATTTGGTCCGTAATGTCGCTGTAGCCTCGTGGGACTTCGGCGCCTTTCCAGTTGGCGCCACCACTGGACGAGCCAGAGCTCTCTCCAAGTGACTCAACCTCAGTTGCTAGTTTCTGGAGGACAGACTTAAGTTTCTGAGGGTCGGCGCCCTGAACCTGGTCAATCACCTTTCCATCTCGGAAGACAAGAAATGTAGGCAGGCTGGAGACGCTGTATTCTTGGGAGAGGTCCGGGTTATTGTCGCTGTTGACCTTGACGAAGGTGACAATGTTGGGGCGCGATAGCGTGTCGGCGAGACTCTCATAGAAGGGCGCAATCTGTTTACAAGGGCCACACCAGTCGGCATAGACTTTAGTGGAAACATGCATTAGTATTTGCTCTTAATAGCTGACAGGCAGCATGCTAGTCACGTCGTTGAAAAAGTTGATGAGGTTTGATGGCGGGGTATCGCTACTATGATGATCGTGAAAACAACGGGAGGGAAGAGACTCACAATCAGCGACGACGATGCGCGACGATTTGAGGAGTGAGTCAAACTGACCCTTTGAGGCTATCACAACCAGGTTCTGCGACATGATGGAGAGCTTGCGATGGTTGAGTTTGATGGGGTATGACGGAGTGGCATAGACAATCAATCAGGAACCGGACCAACTGTTGAGCCCCTCCAATGATAGCTCACTGGCAGATTTGGAGGTGATTGCTATACCGGGGCTGACGTCTTTCGACCAATGGAGGGTTCAATGCAAACCTCAAGACCACCAAATATTAACTACCTACCTCTAGAGTATACTACCATATTTACTACTAGTTTCCGAGAAATAAACATGCATTTCAAATAACTGCCTGTTATTTTCTACCTGACATTAATTAATCCAAGTTGATCCAAATGCGCAATACTTATGCATTTAGCCATAATCTATAACTTACCGTACTGTATGTATGTATGTGAAGTTGAAAGCTACGAGGATTTCAACACTTAAAGTACATGCACTAGAACATTGACGGACTTCTGAACTTTCAGTGATGGCAATTTGCATTTGTTTAAAAAGGTACAGCTCCTGACCTCTTGCTCTTAGTCTTGAGGGATTGCCTCAAGCTGACAGATGGTTCAATTATTCTTTTGACACACAGGGACAACCTCAACTGCCTCAACACTCGGCAGCTGTGCCTCCGTGAGACCCATAAGTTCGAGGAATGTCTTTCCGCGCCATTCTTTCAAAATTTCGTTCTTCATTTGACCCCAGCTCTGCTTTTTCTCGGCCCAGACGTCCCTCGCACCTAAAACTTCTTCCTTGTCTGGGATGGTGTAGAACTTGATGTCACCTTCGGGTAATTCCAAATCAGGTTTTACGACGAGGATGAGTCTCTGGCACCGTGGATAGTTACACATCACGGATGTCAGTAGAGATTTCCACTCATGATCGACACCGCAACCACGCCAGTCTAGCGCCACGATCTGAGCCATATCCATAATATTAGGATACTCTTCGCCATACCAGAAATCGTTGGGTATATGAAGGATATCGCTGAAGAAGTCGAACCAAAGCCCTCTCACGGTTGATTGTTCTAATCCAAAAACGAACATGCCTCGCTTCTTGGAAATCTGACGAGTATCGCGACACGCTTGACGAACCGCAGGGGGTTTATGGTCGAAACTGATGTGCTGCAAATCTATATCGAGATCATAATTTGTTGGAAAAAATATTCTCGGCTCGTTCGAAAGTGAATACTCCCAAATCTTTAATCGAAGCTCCGTAGGTAGCTTGTTGAAGTGTAGGAAAGTCATGGGCTTTTTGGCAATGGTTGACACTGTCGACCTGATACCAGAATTATGAACGATTGGTGATGGGAGTTCGATCTTATGGAAAACCGGAGTACCTGGAATTCCCTATCAACATTATAGCAAAAGATGGAGGACATTAAACATACCGTCTGCGCCCGTCATTGTAACTTCGTAGCTTCCCACTGGGAGGTGCGTGAGATGCAGCGAAATTGACATGCTGGGATGATCCATTGCGACGAACGATTTGTTTCTTGTCGCTCCAGTACAGTCTTGGGAAGTGTAGGTGAAAGGGATGAGTTAGATTTCAGCTAAGTGATGAGTCCGAACGAGGGATCATAGAATATTTCCATTAGATACCCCCGATCAACCTGGAGTTGTTGGTGAAGGAAGAAGATGCTGAAGTGAGTGGGAAATGAGTAGTTAAAGAATGTTCATCCCAAGACCTCAAGACTCTCAGGAAGTTTTCACCTGCGCTGGCAGTGCCAGAGTGTTTGGGCAACTGTTTGTACCTGGCAATAGGTGAAGCACCATGGAACTCCAGTACAAACACTGAGACTAGCAAATCCAAGTGTCATTATCTGCAGTGTTATGATTCTTTCGTACCATAGAAATATCTGTTAGCGTCTGATACAGTAGGGAGCACGTTAACGTCGAAAGTATGGCGTAGGGGTAAAAAACAGTTATACCACAGTTTTAAGCCTGGCTTCAAATTAACATCTAAACTCACAGTTAATAGAGTGAAAGCCTTGAAATCAGTTTACTAGGGACATTATGTCCACGACCCCTTCTAGCTGAGATTACATGACATAGGTACGCCATCCAACCCAAGCCGAATATTGCTGTATTCCCGCCAATTGCCTCAGTCATTCCACCAAATCCTATCGACCACAGGACTGAGATATGGTGCTCGATGGGGCCTTTTAACGAATAGAGAGAAAGGATAGGGTTTCATGGCCTTTCGCGATGTACTTGAGGCGTTTTCCCTCTCTGCCGACGCCAAGCCACCTCTTCTCGGGTGTATTCCATATCCAGCAAGATCTAAAACTGAGGTGTAGAACCTACTTCTTCAGAGAATTTCTTTCTCAGAAATCCCGGAGGCTCATCGGCCAGGAAATGGTTCAGGAGCGACGTGACACCACCTTAACCAGTTTGATTTGAGGGACCCCTTCGTCGCTATCATGACAAGCGCTCCAAATATCATTCAACTCCAGCTTTAGTATCATTCCCATATGTTTCTAGGAGAAAGTACAGTGTTCGGTGCGGAATCTGTCCAAGTCATCTTCTTCATTGATGTGGAGGAACTCGACATCACCGGCTAGTGATGCACCGTGTTCCGCAACGATGACAATCCTTTTGCAGGATGCAAAGAGAATGAATGTTTCCTCAAATAACCCGTATTACTCATGCAGTGTAGTCACTAATTGGCCAGTTGAAGGCAACATTTGAATATTTTTCAAGGCATGAACATTGTCGTCAGCATCGTCCAGTGGCAATCAATGCAAGAGGGTATCGTCCCAGTATAAGATATCTTCGAATGGCCTAAACCAAAGGCTCTTCATGGCAAAATCGCTTACTCCAAAATTAAAGTATCCGCTGTCAAGGAATACTCCATGAGCTTCCTGGCATGCTTGACCGGAGGGTGGTGGCTTGTGGCTTACTACCATGGGGCAAGTAGCGTGCCCTCTCGTTGCCGCAGTCCTTCATGCGGAAAACTCTTGGACTACCAAATGAGTACTTCCAGATCGTGTTTCTTAATTTTGCTAGGGAGCTTCATGAATTGGGAGAATGTAGGCGCCACCATGGTAACAGGTGGCGTTAAACGAGTAATGGTAACCGGCGATCCGACTTCTACATGTAGATGTGATAATTGACGACCTTGTGTTTGTCAGTGTGAATAACCTCAGAAATAGCTTAGCATCGTACCATCAGATGTAGTAAGAGTGAGCTGCGAGGTGAAGTTGAATCTTGGAATGAGGGCGGAGAGTTTCGTGAACGGCGCGATGATGGCATTGCATCCTGGAGGCTGACAACTGTCTGGGATCGCGACTCAACATGATCAATTTAGGATGCGAGAGCTCCCTTCTATGCCACGTTTGAAAGAGGTACTAGGTAGGATGATCTGAATCTGGGTGTGATATGAAACACCATACTCTGACTTTTCCCCCCTCAATCTCTTAATAGTCGTCAGGGGCATTGCTAAGCAGAGGCCGTCGCGCTTGTTCTGCAGAGCATAAAGGTTGGCCTTCTGTTAAGATGTACACCTTTGTTGATATACTCGAAGCTGGCAATTCGCAGTTGGCATTGACGGAAGCTCCAGCTCCAGCTCCAGCCACCGGCACTGCTATTGCATCCGAGTGTCACTTTCCTTCCATTCTTTTGGCATTCCTTTGGTATTTTCCGTGTAATCCCTTGGCCCTCTGTGCCTCCGGCTTCTTTCTCTTCTTCCAATCAACAATCATGACGCTCATCTCCAATGGGTGTCGCTAAGAATGTGCAATTTATAAGACCTACGAGGTTCAGGTCCGTATAGTTCGCGCCATTATAGCCGCTTATCCGGAGGTTAAGTGGAAACATCACTAGGTACCTATTTCATACAGTCTACGGAGTACTGCAGACGGCATCTATTTTCAGTTCCGCACCTTCAAGAAGGATGACGAGGCTCTTCGCCATACCACTGACAACAGCGGTGATGCTCTTTACGCCATCAACCTTGGTCCCGCTGGTCCTGGGATTTACTCTAAGCCAACCAGCCACCCAGTGTGATTACAGGAAGTACGGGTACCAAAGTATACGTAAGAAACAAGTTATTCGTTTCAAGAAGCTAGCTGCAGGGATTTTTTATAGACATATTGTGCATACATATATTAATAGGTAGGCATGGAAGAAAAATGCTATGCATGGTTCCCTTGACTTCCGCACCTTATCATCACACATGTACAACCTAGACGACGTCATGATCCGGTGACCTTATCCACTGGCAATTAGGCACTAACTACCTAGGTCTACGGGTGACAAAAACCACCACAGTCAATTCCACCAGAATCGATGCTATAAGATGCTGCTTGATCTGGTGTTTTTTTTGTCCCCCGCTAAGGTAGCTAGGAGCTTTTTGCGCTGCAAGTACTTTACCGAGCCCCATCCATCCATCACGTTGGAATGGCTTAGACTTGGGCATTGGTTGGGTTGGGTTGGATTTGGAAGAAACCTTGGAAGCTTAATACTATGGCTCTTCCTTCCATGGCATGTGCCCTTCTCCTTCTTTCAGCCTGATCACTCGCATTTCAATCAACCATAAAAGATCGCCATCCCCCCTCATATCCGCTCGTCGCCACCGTTAACCGTTAACTGTCAACCGTCCAAATCATCGCCATCGTGACCAGAAACCCCCGCTTTGATCGTCCTCGGGTTGTCCCTATCAGCTGCCGTTTGGCTTTGATTACGCCGCGGGTAACTGCATTTCATTATCGCCACTGCTGTCTTGACCGACAATATGGGTATGTCTCTGCTTTTTGCTGCACGATGTCGTGCATCCTGCATCGCAAATCTAACCGTAACTGACGTCATAGCAACAGCTACCAAGCCCTACGAAAAGAAGCGCCTCTACCTCCAGCGTCCGGAGGAGGATTACGCCGTCGTCAGTCGTCGCATAACACGAATTATTCCTCCTCCTCAACCTTCTCCTCCGCCTCCGCCGCCCGTCATCGTGAGACCCC